>JAHRHZ010000056.1:3963416-4013455 GCA_024137785.1 Ginglymostoma cirratum | reverse complement strand
CTGATGTTGCCTGGCCTGCTGTGTTCCTCCAGGTCCACACTGTGTTATCTCAGACTCCAGCATCAGCAGTTCCTACTATCTCTAGATCTCTCCTTGGATTTTTCCTGAGCTCTAATCTTATTCATTTGTATGAAGCAAGTATCTGTTTGTGGTTTTTCAACACCCTTTTAAACATGTGCACTGAAATATTGATGCCCGCAGCTTCTTCCAAACCCTTCACTGCTTCCTCCAAAACAGAAAAAGTAACCTTTCTACTTTCACACCATGTCAGGATTTCATGTGAGTGCTGAATTCAACTGTTAGCTGCTTACTAATTCTTAGAACTTTTCACTAAGTTCCATAATTGAGAATGACTTGTGACCCAATATATACATACATAAAAAGAAAGGTTTCCACTATATAGAATATGGTGTTACTCTGGTAGGTTTCTGCAAAAATCCTTTTATTTATATTGTAATGCATATTCTACTGTGAACACAGAAGAATTATTCAACAACATCTAGGACTAACTCTATCGCCAGCTATAACTGGATAAGACAGGACTGCAGAGCTTAGATCTGATCCATTAGGTGTGAAATCACTTCGCTCTGCCTATCACTCGCTGCTTGCCCTGTTTGACAGACAAGTAGTCCTGTATTGTAGTTTCGTCGGGTTGACATCTTATCTTTAGGTATGTCTGGTACTCCTACTTTCATGCCCTCCTGCACACTTCATTAAACCAGGGTTGATCCCCTGGCTTGATGGCCATGGTAGAGTGAAGGATATGATGCACAATAATGTTCCAAACTGAGTGGAAGTATAACTCTGCTGATGGCACACTGCAGTGCTTCATGGAATCCCAGAGGTGAGTTGCTACATTTGTTCAAATTTATCCTTTTAGCATGATGGCAATGCCACACAGCACAATAGGGAATATTCTCAATGGGAAGATGGAGCTTTGTCTCAGCGAGATCTGTGCAGTGGGTACTCTTAACAGTACTGTCATGTACAAAAGCAACTTTGACAGGCAGATTGTCAGAATTATAAGCAAATTGTTTTGCCTTCGTATTGGTTCCTTCACCACCTCCCGCAGAACCAGTCTAGCAGTTAATCTTTAGAACTTGACCAGCATTGCTGCTGCTATTGGTGATGGACTTTGAACCCTCTCAATCAGAACAATTTTACATCCTTGCCATCTTCAGTACTTTCTCCAAATGTTGATCAATATGGAATATTGAATTCATTAGCTGTTTGCAAGAGAGGGGTGTGGTATATAGTAACCAGCAGGAAAGTCAATGTTGAGGATTACCAGTGTTGTATATCACAGTATCACCACTGGTGCAGGAATGGTGATGGAGTTGTCTGGGACATGGCCTGTAAGGTATAACTCCAAGAGTATGACTATATCAGAATGTAACTTTTTCATTTTTGGCACCAGATATCAGTGGGGCAGATACTGAAGACTTAACTGGGTTGAGCTTGCTGTCTTCATTTCCATTGTCTAGGTCTGTGCAAGGTACTGTGTCTGGTTTCATTTCTTTTATGGCGCCTTTTAGATTTGATTAACTGAGTGGCTTGCTTGAGACAGTAAATAAGGGTCAACCACATTGCTCTGGTTCTGAAATCACACATAGGTCCAGTAAGAACACCATATTTCTGAATGAACCAGTAAAAACAACAACCTGCAATGGATTTATGGTCATCATTAGACTTCCAATTCCAGATTTGTATTTTGACTTCATATTCCATCAATCTTTCTTGGTGGGATTTTAACCCAGCCTCCAGGACTGTGTCTCTGGATTATTCATCCAATGTCACTATACCATCACCTCCCCTTGAGCTGATCAACTGGCAATGCCAATTCCCTTGGTTTAACTTGAAATTGATCTTTGGTTGGCAAGTTTGATGCTTTCATGCCTTTTAATGGGAAGATCATTTTCATATAATCCAGCTATTTTCTTGATGACAGTAGCTGGCAAGTTGTTGTTAAACTGGTATAAACCGTGGGACCAGTTGCAGTAACAATTCAAAGGATACTTCAAATGTAAGTCCACAGTTAATGCTCAAACAGTTTTGCTACGTCATGGCCTGCCAAAATAAATTCTCTACAATGTGACCATCTCTTGTCTTAACTAGAACATCAAATTCTGTAAAATTTTCTGAAGTTGAAACCTCCTCTCTAGAGAAGTACTTGATCCCTACATGGTTATATTATTCCCACATTCAAAAGGGAACTGGACATGGCCCTTGCAACTAAAGAGATCAAGGTGTGTGGGGAGAAAGCCAGAATGAGATACTGAGGTTGCATGATCATATAGAATAGTGGTGTAGGCTCAAAGGGCTGAATGGCCTACTTCTGCATCTATTTTCTGTGCTTCCTCTTCATCTTCTCAACCCAAATTACTCAACAGCAGTGGGATAAGGAGCACCATACAAGGCCAATGCCTTGGACGGCTCCTGTGGCAATGTGATAGTGTCCCTGCCTCTAGGCTAGATAAGATAGTTTGGGATCCTACTTGTCCCATTCACATTAACCCTATCGCATGTCTGGTTAGATTGACTAAAATTATCTGAAACCCATACTGATGGCATTAATTGCTCCACTATTTTGAGAGGCCATTATCAGACTTTGTCTTGTTGCATTGGGGTAATTTGCTTGCAAACAGCAGTTACATTTCTTCATGTGGAGATGCCAGTGAGAGGTTGGTTGTACAAGGTTGGCAGTTAATGTGACCCATTATATGTTTGGAAATATTTATTGCAGTGAATTTATTTTAAACAGATTGAGAGCTGTGTTGAAGGAGCTTAAGACACAAACACACAAAAAGATCTAAACTAATAAACTGGTAGCACTATCAGAACTTGGATTTCTCACAGAATGACCTAATGTGGCTAGTGCATAATCATCGATATCAATCAGGGGAGGGTTCTTGCCCAAAAGGGTGGAAATCCGTCTTTGAATCAATGCAAATCCAGAGTGAATCTGGAATCTCAGAATTTGCCACAACCTGTCCACTTGTCAAGCCTTTGGATCAAATGTCATTTTAGTGAACTGAGGCAACATTTCCACTTTTAATCCCGATAGGTAACTTCACACCTTTCAGAAGATATCAGAAAGATCAGAAGATCAGAAAATATTTTCACGTGCAATCTTTTTGGTAAAACCAACATCCCTATGCGCAAACATAAATATAAGATTGCTGGAGGCACCGAAATCCCTGGTTAGAAGTGACTGTCTTCCCGCCCCCCACTCTGTTCAGGGAAGGCTCAGGAATGTGGACTGAATCCCTCCGTAAAGTGCAAGTTGGAGTTTCGCCGTGATCAGGAAAGTTATTTCTGATTCTCCCAGCTCTGCGTCGCAGATGGTATTTAACCCTTTATTTTTCGCTCCCCTCTGATGCTCTTTCCCCACTAAGATTAACCCATGGGATATCTCCCACTTCTCAGTGAACTCGCTTCTTGATTTTTGTTTCCCAACTGCAGAAGAAGGGCTTTCGGTGGATGCTAACGGCTTGTAGTGGGGCAAATATCCGAAGCTTATCCCATCCTCTCAGCGGGTTGTGAATGATTGCTCTGGCTTCGTTACTTCTCTGTGTGTAATTCCAACGAAGAACAAAACGAAGTTTCGCTCAAAATGTTGGATACCCATCTCATTGGCCTTGTCTTTAAAAGAAAAGAGTAATTTCGCCTCGAGACTTAAATTGGCGCCTTTATTGTAGAAAATGTTTGGAAAAAAAATTGAATTCTGCCCCTCCCCCACTCAACGGAGTCTGTAACTGCTGAGGTGGGGAGGAGGAAGAGGAGGAAGTGTCCTCATGGTACACCGCACCCGGAATAAGAGCAGTGTTTGTGCAGTCGCTCACTGTGTCATATTGTCATCGGGCAAATACAGCCATCCGGTGGATTCGAAGCTGGAAGAGAGTGCGGGAGACTGCCGTTCGGTCCAATGGACCGACTGAAGAGTTACACTGGGAATGTAAGAGTGGAGAATGGAGAGTGGGAGAGCTCTGAGCTATTGTGCCGAGGGGCAACCAACGACTAATGGTCGCGATGGGGATGGACGGAAAGCAAGTGATATGCTAGATCAGTCCCAAGGAATGCGCTGCTATCTCGGAACAAGGCTGAGTTTCGCGCTGTGATTTGAAGGGAAGAGGGACGTGACTCTGGCCCAAGCTGTTCTGTGGCCCCGCTCAAAGTTCTGGGCTGTCGATTGAGACAAACTTCAATCATGCACAATGGCATAGTTCTAAAGTGAGAAACTCTTCAGAGACGACGGGAAAAATGCCTGTTATGAAAGGCTTGTTAGCGCCTCAGAATACCTTTTTGGACACCATAGCAACGCGGTTTGATGGAACACGTAAGTCTGAAAGAGAGAGAACACTGAAAAAAAAGGGATTGAATTACTCGCTGCCCAGTTTTTTTGAGGTTATTAGTCTAAGTTTTTGAGGGCCATAGGGTGCAAGTAGGTTTTGCTGATAAGCACCAAACTTCAAAAAAAACCTCGAATTTCCAACGTGTCAATTCTCAGCTTTATTTAAAGTTCTGACTTTTTAATGCAATACAGTAATACCCTGAACAATCCGTCATACTAACCCCGTCACAACATGCAAACTCGACAGTGCCAGGTGAAATCTCGACGAGGTGCGCTGTGTACAAAATAACACAGGGAACCTCAGAACTGGAAAAATAAACTCTTTGTTTGTTGGTTGCCGGTGGTCTCCAGGGAGACGGTAGGTGGTAAACAAGTTCAAGGGTTCGGCAATATTCCAAATTACATTTTCCAGATTGCATTGGGTGTAGGGGCTGGGGATAGCAGTAACGTTTAACCACAAAGCCACGGGATTAGCAGAACGTCATTGCCTACAAAATACAAGCAGGGCAGTTATTGGGAAACCTTGGTTAAAATCGATTCGAGTTTCCAGGAGCTGCCCTGCTAAATTGTGAGATCTAAGGGTTACAATTCCATTAAAGGTCGAGACGTACTTTTCAGGTCACGCCCTTCTGCTGTTGTGAGTTGTCTTGTTTAGAATGTGAGCACAATATAAAAGGTCCAGTACTTCAGCACCATGGACAGCAAGCCATCCTCTTTATTGAGTGCATGCTGTAGCCTGGACCCATTCAAGCGGATTAAAGGAGCTTAATTAACCATAATGTGCTCAGACACCCACACACAAAAAAACCCATTTTTTTTCTTTCAGTAAATGTTACCTTCAGAATTTCCATTTATTTTACAGCAATAAATAAACCCTCGAGCGTGCTTCATACACAAGCATTTGTGAGGCATAATATGCAGCTAAAATCGCAGAGTAACAATTACACCTTTTCCAGCGAATCGCTACAAATCATGCTCCTATAAAATTGCGCAACGTTGCTACTTCAAAGCGTCAGCTGGACCTAATAAACTTTCTTCATACTTCTGTTTGCGTCCAATATAATTTGAGATTCAATTTGAGATGAGGTGTGATTTTTTTCTCTCCCTCAGAGGTTGATGAGTCTTAGGAACTCTCTTCCTGAAAATATGGTGGATGCAGAGTCCTTGAATATTTTAAAAGCAGGGGTAGATAGATTCTTGTCAAGCAAGGGAGTATAAGGTTCTCAAGGGCAGGCAAGAATGCAGATTTGAGATTACAATCAGATCAGCCATGATCTTGTTAAATGGTGAAGCATGTGAATTGTCTGGATGGCATATTCCTGTTCCTTCTTCCTATTTCATTTTCTTTTCTAATATCTTTTGTTGTTGAGATTAAAGGAGGTTGTTGGAGGACAGGGCTATTGAGGTTCCACATTGATGAATCATTCCAAAGACACTTAACATAAATTAAGCTCTAGTTCATGTTTCCAGCTGGAGGATGAAGTTTTTTTTTCAACACTTCATATGAACTGGCTCCGAGTATATTTTTGTACCACTTGGAAAATAGCACATTTTCTGTGCTTCCCTCCGAATCCTTTTGATAGAAGAATGCACAATACAGAAATGATAATGGAAGAAGTTGATTGCTCAATTGTGCCTCATCTTCTGAAACTATCTAATTGAATTTGATTTTGCTGCATCTCTTCTGTAGTAATAGGGAATGTTAACCTGTTATTTGTTGCTTTCTTTCTAATTTTGGTTACTGTTCCATCTTCTCAGAAGGGACTGATCAATTTTCCCCCCGTACCTCATCCAAGTTGTCAGTGGTTCAGAGATTTTCAAAATGATGGTTCCAAGTTGCAATGAGGAGACACCCTTAAAGTTTTAACCATAAAACCACAGGAATAACACAACATAGTTGCCCTTAAAAGCATAATTCACTGCAACTAATGATAAGTCACGACTTGAGCATGGAAGCCTAGACTGACACTCCAGTTCTGCACAGAAGGACTGCTGTTAATGGTGCCAATTCTTGGATCAGACATTAAGCAGAGGTTCCATTTGCTGGCTGGGGTGGATATTAAAAATCCCACTGCACTGTTTCAAAGAAGATCATGGAGTTTATCCCTGGCGTCCAGGTTACTATTTAACCTTTGAGGGATGTCACAAATACAAAATACGATACATAATCATTTTGTTGTGGGAATTTGCAAGTTCCAAACACTGACTGCCAAATTCCATACACTACAGCAGTGAGAAAACCTTTTAAAAATGGCCGTAAAGCACTTTGTGATGTCCAGTAATCATGAAATGCACTATATAAGTCTTTCACTTCTTCCTTCATAATTAGTGGTGTCATGCTATTAATATTAATGAGATCTTCAAACTGCACAATGCTTTGACTTTACTGGCAGGCCAAAATCCAATGCACATTACCAAGAAGGTAATAATACATTACAGGGTCTGGTGTAATATTGTAAAACAGAGAAATAGAAAAATAAAGATACAGTTACTGTGCTAACAATCTGGAAAACCCAGACTAATGCTCCAGAGGCAAGAATTCAAATGCCACCTTAACAGCTGTGGGAATTTAAATTAATTATTACGTCTGGAATAATCTCACCAAAACTGATCATGATACCATTGGATTGTTGCAAAAGCCCATACAGCTCCTAAATGTTCTTAGAGGAGGAAATCTGTCATCCTTACCCAGTATCACTACACATAACTCCAGACCCACAGTCTTTAGGTTGATTCTTAATTGTCCTCCGAAGGCCTCAGTTATATCAAACTGGTGCATAAAACGTACTGTGGGTTCACCTGCACCGCATATACTGCCATTGTCCACTGTCAGGTTTTCAAGGATAAATCAGGCTGAACAAAAATTCTGGCTTTTCTAGTAAATTGAAAAAATGAATGAAGCACAATTTGTGAAGAGTTCTTATGGCACTTCAGAGTTGTGATTACCTGCTTCAAAGATTAATACTAACAACACGGAAGGGAAAGGATAGATTTACTCCTGTGACTTTTCATTGTGTAATATCAGACTATGGAATTTTTCAAAGGGAAAATATACAACTACGATCATGGTGCAGGAGGAAGCTGGGTTGTGGTGAGAGACTGTGTGAGGGTGAAAAATGTGGCATATGTACATCATGTCCCTCAGTTTGAGGATAATATCTTTTTAGGGTTGAGAGTTTCTATCATGGTGTATCATGTATTTGAAAGGGCTGATTCTTGATCCACAGTCCATGGGTCAGGGTATCTCAAGACCCAAAGTGCATAAAGTGCGTCTTGAACACTTGGTATCAAGTTCAGCCCAGTCATTAATGTCAATGCTACCACACTTCAAGGAGAGTTTCAGAGTGTCTTTATAACATTTTCTTTGTCCTCCATGGAACATGGGCCATTTGAGAGTTGAGAAAACAAGACTTGCCAGGGGAGATGCTTTCATCCAATAGAATAGAATCAACTTAATTGTGGGTGATGTCGTAGGAGTTTTGTTCAAATGCCTGTAAAACTAGATTCAAGACAAACACTAATGTGGTTGAGCTGCCCTCCCATTGAATCTGGAAAATGTGGTGGAGGAAGAAATATGTTTAGTACTCTTACGTGTCATTGATATAGTGTCACTGCAGTGTAGGAGTCTGGTGACAACCATAGGACTTTAGTTGACTTGAAAAAGTTTTTGGTGTTCAACACTTACTGCCACATTTTGTAGAAGGATTAACAGGCACAGGTCACCTGTTGTCAGATCTCCGCATCAGTTGTGGCCTCAGCGAGGTCATTTCCAAGATATGGGAAATGCCCAATATATTCCAGAGTCTGTCCTTCAATGTATATGGGAGGTGGAATATTTAAATGGCCAGCTCTGAGAGTTGATATTTGAACTCTGTTTTGGCCACATTCAAGATTGGGTCAAGTTTCTTGTACATGATTATCCATATACTATCGGTCAAGCATGTTTATGTTTAGATTAGTTTTGCCATGAGGACCACTGAATGTAAAGAGTTTTCCATCTTGGTGATATTTAATATTTACACCAGAGAGCAGTTGATCATTGATGAGGTAAAAAAGCACTGTATGTTCTGATGTATACAAATATGCTGAATTGCAACAAAATAATGTGAGTTGCTGATTAATTATCTAACTTTGAGAAATTATTGTTTATTCAATGTTTTCTTTGTCTTCTTTATAATTTATATGCAGATTTGGAAATTTGTACTTCTATTTGATTCCAATGGCCGTCTCCTGCAGTTGAGTTATACCATTTGACCTGAAGTGATAATCAATCAAATCACTCACACTGCAGGGTTGTTTTACAATGTGCTGTTGAGGCAACATTAAGTTGTATTTCAGTAATTGCCGAAGAAGAATATTTAGGCATACGTTATACCTTACAGAGTGGACTTGTGTTATGTATCTTCTTGACTCAAAATATTGCCTTCATCAATTTTTTTTTTTAGAAAATTCATTTGGAAAATAATTAGAATCTTACCAAATTGTCTTTTCAACTGTAGAAATTAAAAAGGTTTACTATCTGTGGAATAAATTCTGATGGACCCAAGAGAACAGGTTGTCAACATGAAAAGCTATTTAGTCAAGAAATAATAGGAGATTCTGTTAACACATAGCCTGAAAAATAACTCTAATTAAAATGCCAATGCTCCTTTAAATCTTATCACAATAAGGGTACTTGTTTTTGATTTTACATAATAATAATCCTAAAGAAGCCTCCAGTTAACTTTGGAATTAGATTTATAAAGCATCAATTAAATTTCCATAACCCCAAAATAAACACTTCGTGAGACAAACATACAATAATGCTTAAAATACATAACCTACATTGCCCAGATCTTATCAATAGCTTTTCTCTAGATCTATAATAGTTCCCTGTATTATGCAGGTCACAAGGGTTTCTATGGTGTGAGACCTACATAGTGCAGATATGTGTGCATATTCACTTTCAAATTTGTGGGGAAGAGAACTGGATGAAGGAAACTTAATAAATAACCAGGAAATGGAACTAGGACATTGGGTGGCATGGTGACTCAATGGTTAACACTGTTGCCTCACAGTGCCAGGTACCTAGGTTCAATTCAATCCTTAGGCGACTGTCTGCACAGAGTTTGCACATTCTCCCAGTGTCTGTGTGGGTCACTTCTGGGTGCTCCAGTTTCCATCCACAGTCCGAGGATGTGCAGGTTAGGTGGATTAGCCATGGGCAATGCAGACTTACAGGGACAGGGCTGGGTCAAGTCTGGGTGGGTTGCTCTTTGGCAGTTTGTTGTGGACTCAGTGTGCTGAATGGCCAGTTTCCACACTAGAGATTCTGGAAAAAAACAGTAAGCGTTGGTTTGTTTTTATTTTGCTAGTTTTCTAAAAGACGATATTACCTAAGACATCATGCATTTTTGAAATTGAATAAGGCTCAATTTTTAATATACAATTCATCTTCTAGCCAGTGTGTGTTGCCAATTTGGAGGCATAAATTTAAGATTGACAACAAAAGACCAAAGAGAGAAAACAAGAGAAAACATTGTGTAGGGAATTGTTAGGACATACCTGTCCTACTAGAAGCAATGATGGAAGCTGAATCCATAACATCTCTTTAAAGGCAAGTGGATAAATGTTTGAAATAAGCTCCTACAAAACAGTTTGGGCACAGTTCAGTGAAAAAGAATGAAATGAATTGCTATTTTCGAGAGCCAGTCTAGCTGGAAAGGGTCAAAAATAATTTAAGAAGGAACTGGGTCAATTTGACCAATTTCAGAAGCAGATATGAATCTGCTTAAGAAGTAGGGCACATTATTTGAAACATCCAGGCACTGGAGAGGAAATTCCTGCAGAATGGTAATCTGTTGGAAGACCCTTTGAAATCCTGTAGGAATGTTCTGCTGACTTTGAAGAAAGCCTAATCCAGTTTCAAAGTGCAGCAGTGCAAAAAACAAATATCAATCACAGATTAGAGTGGGTCTGTTACAGTGTGCTTATGTGTTTATTTGGCAATCATATACAAACCTCGGGTAACACATTGATGTATAAAATACAATTTCACTGTACTCACTGAAATTGCTACCTTCAGCTTTTAAGCTACTCAGTAATCTCAATGTCTTGTTTTTAAAAGAAAAGATGGTTTACGTGGAATTTTTAGTAGTTCTAAACAACATCAAACTTGAAGCTGTTTAATTTTCATTTTGTGCTTGATCCTGCATGCTCCTCCACTCATCAACTTCTACTGACTTCTTATCTAATTATATCAGTTCACAAATGTTTATTTTTATTGTGCCATCTCACCCAAGGATCATTCATCTGTAGCTTTTCTTCCTCTTCTACACACATTGATAGGAGGTTTCCAATTGGTGCCTGGTTGCATCATGCCTCTGCAATCTTCTCCTAGGCCAATCACTTAGCTTTATCTGTTCCAATTCTGGGCTTCTATGTTTTTCTCTTTCGCTCTCCCTGCTTGCCACTTCATTCCTTCATCGGTAGCACAGACCTCCAACTGCCATTCCCTTAAAGCATGTGACTCTTCTTTCTCTTACCTTCAAAAGCCTGATTCTACAACCAAACCACTTATTACTCTTTCTAAAATATTTTCCACATCCTCCTACAGCTTCCAAAAACTTCAATAAATCATTTATTTAATGAAGAAAGGCCTTCCCCCAAGGCACTTCAGAGTAATGTTATCCATTTGATCCCATTGCCATGTATGGTGTTTTTAGGACTGATGACCAAAACCCTGGCCAAAGATTCAAGTTTTAGAGGACATCTTCAAGTAAGAAAGAGATATAGAAAGGCAGCATCATTTAGGGAAGGAATCCCAAAGGTTTAAGGCCTAGATTGCTGAGCTCACAAGGAAAGGTAGAAACTAATAGATTTGGAACCAATTGTCTGGCTATCCTTTCAAGAATCAATGTGAAAAGTTTGGCATGATATGTTGGTAATTGATCAGTTACAGACTATTGGAACCCAAAGGAATGGCCTCGACAATGATGGCTGTCATTCAGCTGAATCATTTTTCTTGATGCCAGAGGGAGCTTACCAGTGGTCTAGACTGGTATACTGCATGGTTTATGTCACTATAGTCTAGCAATTCCCTGCTTACACTTCAAAATTTTCAAATCTTGGCTGTGCCAGCCCATATCCAAACCCTCTGGACTTTGGTAAATCAAGTGTATTGCTATAAACAGAGCACACATATACTCCAATAGGAAAAGAAACTCATTTCTAGGTTTCCATGTGTATCAGACATCCTGTTGACCAAAAGAACATTTTTCTTTGTTTTTAATCTCCTGTACCTATCCCCATTCTCCTGTCAATCACCTGGTATTGTATAATTATGGAGCAGTTGTCATTTAAGTGTACTTGTGTGACACCGAATACTGTTACTGAGGCCATGTTACAACTAGGTGTAAGTTACACAGGAGGACATAAACCTGAAAAGACCTTTCAGTAATTTGACAACAAAGAAATCAGGTTCTGATTTTACCTCTGATTACTGTGTGTTCATCTGTATCGATAAAAGGATTGCCTTTTAACTATAACCCTAAAAAAATGTTTTATTTTATTTGCCTGATGCTCACTTTGCTCAGGAAATATAATATATTGTTGGTTCTTAATAATATAATTGGATTAATTACACTGAAAAATAGTTTGATCAACAAATGTTTTAGCCTGACATAAAAATCTTTCTTCACAATGTTATGTGACAAAACAGGCAAAATGAAGCATGCATGTATTTATGCACAAATTATGATAAGACCCAATGTTTAAAGTGCAGATTTTGTAAACTGCAGCTTTTGAAGAATGCATTCGGTACCTTAGCACCCTGTCATAAAAAGATCTGTGTATGACATTGAGGCAATGAATAATATGCAGTGGGTCAAAAAGGACTTCTATTTGGACATTCCTGGTTCTTGGTGATTTATTATTTATTAAACAGAGATGAATGACTCTACACCAATTGGCAGGAAGAAGATGAAAATGGAACCTGCAGATTCCTTAAATCGACTCAAATGCAATGAATTGATGAGCTCCATGATGCTCTGTCATTCTTGATGTGCTTTTATAAATCTGAACTGATTTTAATGGTATTAAAATTAGTTAAATTTCAAATTCTATAATGGAATTGTCAGTGACATAGAAACCACTTGCAGTTTATGCAATGCACTCAACACAACATTGCTTACATTATTTTTAGCTTTCTTCCTTTTGTATTGCAAGTGAAGTCTATAAAAGAAACAGGAAAACATGACTCACCGATGTTGAAAAGAGTAAAAGAGATTATGTAAATCAGCAGGCAGTGATTAGGTAACACCAATTTTGGGTTTTAAAAACCAGGAGGCAGTGAAGACCAGACGAGGTAAAGCGTTCTCTGATTTGTGAGGTGAGACTGAATGGTGAGCCTTGAATACATAAAGGCTGCAAGGTAAGATGATACCCTAGAGATGAGATGTTACAATTTGAAGACCTAATCCTGTGTCTGATGCTGTGAATGAAATAGGAGCCCTACCTTTAACATATAGTAGGGAGTTGACATGGTCATAATGTTGCTGGATTAGTAATCCATAAGGCTCAGACTAGTGCTCTGGGGATATGGGCTCAAATCCCATCGTGACAGCTGGTGGAATTTAAATTCAATTATTCAAACTGGAATAGAAAGCTATTCCTTAGTAGTGGTGACCCTGAAGCTATTTGTTGTTTTGAAAAAAATGGTTGATAATGCCCTTTAGGAAAGGAAGTCCGACATCTTTACCTAGATTGGTCCCATGAACTCGCAATCTAATTTCATTTCTTAAATGTCAAGGGAAATTAGGGATGGGCAACAAATACTGACTTTGCCAATTTCACCCACATCCAAACAAAGAGTAGAGAGAACAGCATGGTGACACAAAAGTAAGTTAAAATGGAGTTGAACTTACTCTTAATTATCAATTCTATCAAGTTAGAGTTTGGATAAAGTAAATAAAGAGAAACTATTTCCATTGGTTGAACAGTTGATAATCGGATATTTAAAATGATTTGTGTAAAAAACAAGAGTTAGCAAGTTAGAAAGCATTTCTTACTCGATAAGCAGTTCATATTTGGTATGCATCAACCGATAGGCTACTGGAAATAGATACAATTCAAAAAAGAATTCTTAAGTACTTGAAGGAGAAAAATAATATGGGATACATAGAAAGGTGGGAGTGTGGAACAAACTGGATTATCCTTCCTCGTTTTACTGTTCTCTGAATCTTATTAAATCATTAGAACTGGAAATCTAGAGACGATTTTGTGCGCTGCAATTGGAAAATATTTAAACTAGATGTAGAGTGAGAAGAGAAAAAGTACGAAACACAAGATGTAACCACAACATTTTGATAAAAGAGTCAAGATGTTTTATGAAAGAAGGAATAAGAATCAACATATGGGGCAGAATCCTCTGTTGGAGATTGTAGAGGGGTCTGTGATGGAACTTATTGCGCAGGAGGTAGCAACTCAGTTTCCCAATGGCAGGGTAATATTTTGTTATTAAGTTCTCAGACCCTTTTCAGGTGGGTCAGCTTCCTCAGCCATGAGGGTTGTGAATCTGTTTTAGATTTTCAGTGACTCACTGAGGCTCCTCTAACAGCACCTTTCAGATCCGCGACCTCTACAGTCTGGAAGGGCAAAGACCGAAGATGCAAAGGGATGCCACCACCTGCAAACCAATTTCCTCATTGATGTGGGTCAAAACCCTAGAATCCCTTCCTAATGGCACCGTAGATGTCTCTACACCACATGGACTGCAGCAACTCAAAAAGGCACATCGCCCTCACCTTCTCCAGGGTGATTAGTGATGGGTAATAAATGTTGTCCGAGCCAGTGATGCCCACATGTCACAAACAAATAAGAAGAATTTATTGGCATGTATGAGTGTTGATTAACACATTCCTGCCTGTGGAGAATTATGCTTGTGGGTGAAATCTTGTTAGGCAAAAGTGGAAACGTGACTAAATTAACCAGCTGATGACATATCTCAGTCACATTTTATTTGTTGTTCATAAACACCAACAGTGTAAGGAGTAAAGCCTGAGCAGGTAAACAAGCCCAAGTGAGGCAGCCACATTGGCTGACAGCAGCAAAACCTGACCAAGTGTAGGCAAGAAGGGCTAAACTCAAAAGGGGGTTGAACTCAAAAAGTTTCACATTAAGTGTGAGACAAAAAGGGACAGTAGTGTATAGGACTTAAAGGGAATGGTTGCCAGGGTACTGGAAGATCTTGGGCAGTGGAAGGGAGAAACTGGGATTGAGTGGGAGAGTCAGTGTTTGGGGAAAGAGCATCAAGGAAGAATTGGACCTGGATATTTAGGGTGGAGAAGACAATGGGGTTATTAGGTTTGCTGAAGAGAAGTAGAAAGTGCAGGTGAATTAAATAAGGGACTGTGAAAGATTAAAGGATGAGGCTGGGGATCTGTACAGGAATGGGATTGGGGAAGAGAAAGAATATCAAAGGAGATATAGTGAAAGGTTCAACCGTCATAGGGGGAGATTGAGGAAGGGCACATGAAAAAAGGCCTCATTGTAATTGATCAATTCAAATGGGAGGGACCCAAGCTTTATTTGTATGTGTTCCTGCTCAACACAAACACAGCCAACTGAGAGAATCAAAACAGAAACTGAAAAGTACTATTGCACCAATAAGGGCTTTGCACAGAGGAGAAACACCCACTGCAGAACAAAAAAACGTAAACTCCGGATCAATTTATCAACTCCTGACAGCAACATCCCGTCATTGTGCAGAAGATATTACAACTACCTACAGAAAGGCAGAGCTGTAACATCTTCACATGACTCAGGATATCGTCACCTAGATCAGCCACCTCCAGATGGTAGAGCCGTGGCTGTGCAGCTTGAGAAGCAGCAAAATGCCTGTGGAACTAAAGATCACAGTGGAACTGAACTTCCTCACCAATGGCTCCTTTCAAATGTCACTGAGGACACATGTGAAATTGACAGCCCATAAGCGCGTTCATGAGTTCACTCATACCTTTTATGAGAGTAATACAGTTTGTTCAGCTCATCATGGACGCAAATAGCCAAGCCATTGAGTTTACAGCCATCACTGAGTTCCCACAGATACAAGGGACCATCGACTGCATGCATGTTCAGTGGCACTCCAAATTCCATGGTATCATCCAACTGGATTTCTGAGTAGGAAGGGATTTCACGTCCCCAACGTCTAGGTGCTGTGGATGTGTGCCTGCTATCCATGGAGCAATGATCCATGATGTTTTGGTTCTGCGCAGCTCTCAGGTTCCTTGAATGTTTGACCCACCACCACCCCTCACACCCTCAGCAGTATCTACAGGCTGGCTCATAGTTGATGAGGTACCACCTGAAGGTGTAGCTGATGACCCCAGAGTAAAACCCTCAGACCGATAGCGAACAGCTACGATGCAGCACATGCATCTGCTAGGGTCATCATTGAAAAGTCATTTCATTTTCTGAAGGTGCTCTTCCGTAGCTGGAACTCTAATAGGGAGCACTCCAGTAATCACCTGCAGAAAATCCAATATAGCAATTACTTCCTTCACTTTACAAACTGACTTGGTGACAACTTAGAAGAGGGGGAAATGGACCAGCCATCTGTTTCCTCAGACAGGAAGAAGGGGAATCTGAAGGAGATATGGAGGGAGCTGGCACTGATGATGATGATGATGAAGAAGCCAAGACAATATTGAGACAAGGGAGACAGGTTCATGGGATCCTGATGGCGACTAGACTTGAGGAACAATAACTTTGCAAGATCATATATGGACAATCAGAACCATGATGCAGACACATTTCTGCCCTCAAGGGAATGTTTGCTTCATACTTTTTAAAACACTAAGATGTTTTGTTTGTTGTAAGTTGTAAGTTAATGCGTTCCCCTTGTGCCAACATCCTGATCTGACCAGATCACCAATATGCAGCTTTGCAGGAGTACCTGTAAGCTCTACTTCCATGACTTAAACTTCAAATTTGAAGGGTGATTAACAACCCTCAGTAGGTATATGAAAAACATAAATAGTCAGAAGCCTTAACAGATTGAAAGAGACCACAGCCTACATACAAAGTGCTATACTGGGGTAAAGTGTTTGGTTGTACAGATGGTTGATAACCATGCACCCATAATGACATCAATTATCATTTCATCTGTCCTTGCCTACCATTTTGATCTTGTCACCTTAGCAGCTGCAGCTGAATTTGAGAAAACCTGATGAGTGTTTTGCCAGATTGTCCAGATTACTTTGGTGGATTTCCTCTGGTGTCTAGGGCTTACAAAACTCTGGGCTGCGGGGTGCCTGAGATGGCAATATCTTGGTGACTGTCAGTCACTTCATGTCACTGCAATAACACCTTCCTCTCCTCTTGAGGATATGGGGGACCAAGAGAGTTCGGGGTCCCTTGGCACCCTTTCACCTAGCCAGTGAATGAATGCACCCCTGTTTTGAGCAATGAGGTGAATGTCCCTAAAGAGATTCTGCAGATACTGATTGTTCAGCTAGACCTGGCTCTCCATGGCAGCAGCTACCCTTTCCTTCAGTCACATTCTGGCAATAGAACACCAGAAAGAACCTAAACAGACTCTTCTGCCCTCACACAGTCTGTGCATGATCTGTGATACCCCTGTCAGCTGTTCCCTTGCTTGTCTGTCCATCACTGTCAGCTCTTTCATGCCGCAGTCTACATCTGCCTTGGCTCAGCAAGGGCCTGTTCTTCAGAAGTCCTGAGTGTCAGAAATCTCTGCCATTTCTTCCTCCCACTATGCTCACCAGAATATGACCCTGAGCTTGCTCTAGATAGATTGTCTATTGAGGTGTACATCTCTGACTGGTGGAGGGGTGGGGAGGAACTGCTTGATGGTCCATCCTGAGGTGCCTGGTACTTTCCCTCCTCAGAGATGTTGTTTGAGGGGATAGAAAAGATGGACCTCTAGGCTGAAGCTCTTTTTTAATCTTGGCTTTAGAGTGGGATCTGGAGGCTAGAGAAACATAAAGGTTGTTATTGTTGCAAACCGTGATCTTTCCCCACAGATTCATTAAGGCAATGATGCTTGGTGTGTGGTTGGAAGTAGCAGGTTAGAATATAATGCAGGAGTAGACCATTTAGCCCCACAAGTTTACTCTGCCATTCTAGGTCATGGCTGATTGTCTGCTTTAAAGCCATATTCATGCACTTTCTAAATATCTATTGATGTCATTAATAATTATAAGTCTATCAATCTCTCTCTTGAACTTACTTAATGACTGGGCTTCCACAGCCCTCTGGGGTCGAGAATTCCAAAGATCCACCAAACCTGAGTGAAGACAATTTTCCTCATCATAGTTCTAAATGGTTTGCCTTTTATTGAGACTGTCTCCTGCTTCTAGACCCTACAGCCAAGGAAAACATTCTTTCTCCATCTACACTGTCAATCACTTTAAGAATTTTGTTAGCTTTTGTGAAATCACCCCACATTCTTGCAAACTATAAAGGGTGCAGACCCAGTCTCTTCAATCTTAGAGTCCCCAGTCTGGTGAACTTCCATTGCATTCCTTCTGGGGCAAGTATATCCTTCTCTAGGCAAGAGGACCAGTACTGTGTACAATACTCCAAGTGTGGCCTCCCCACAACCTGATAAAATTGATAGATTTGAAGCAAGACTTATTTGTTCCTGTACACAATCCTCTCGTGTTAAAGGCTAATGTACCATTTGTCTTCCAAATTGCTTGATGCTTTCTCACCAGATGGTTGTGAATAGCCAATCCCCCTTCAGCACAGATTAGCATTAAGAAACATTAGCATGGTTACATAAGTACCACATGAGCTACATTGATAGTAACAGATAGAAATATCAATCCTCAGAGTTGTGATTGTCTCTGTGCCTAACTAGTGAGAAGAAAGTTGTATGTGGGAAGTTAGGTGTGAAACAGTTCTGAATGAAAGGTGGCTCAGTGTTGTCAAAGAGCCACAGTTGTTGAAAAAACAATAAAGCTTTATATGATATGCTTGCTGAGGTATGTGCGAGGTGTTCATCCTGATGTCTTTCCTTACTATAATCTGCCTGTACTGCTCGTAAACAAAGCTTTTCACTGGATTTTGGTACACGTAACAATAAATAAATCAAATCAAAAAAATTAAAATGTCATCTTTTGTGCTTGTGTCCTTGTCCCATGAAAGCCTTTGGTGGGAAGCTATCAGATGTGTATGTACTCAATTTGTGAAGAAAAGCCAGTGGAGCCGATGATGCATGAACTGCTGAATGTCATAGCTCCTCTTATGTTTTGTCTGTGTACCGTGGCAGATGTGTGAGAGGCAGTAACGCTGTGTGGTCAGTATGCTACATTGGTAGCTGCAATAAAGTGACAGACATTGACTGTACATGAGGTATCCAACTTCAGAATTCCACTGCAGTGGCAAACTTACGAAGCTAATTTACACTCGTAGGAGCATGAAGCATTGAGTAAGACAGTGGTACATACCCTGATGGAGTGATTCATCCTCTTATGGCACTGGGGCCAGGGACTCTTGAGCCACCCACAGGTGCTTACCATAACGGCCACCTCCATCCAGGACCCGATACAATTGCAGCAAGACTCCTTTATTCCTGTTGTCTTCCCTAGGGAAAAGTCTTCCCTTCTGCCCTGGATAGCCTTCAGAAGAACCTCTGAGAAGGCATCACTAAAATGTGATGTCACCTTTCTTCTGGTTTCTGAAGTATCCAGGGCTGGGCGGAATGGATAAGCAGAGGTTGAATGATGCTTCTGGGTTGCAAAGAGTGAGGTTCTATCCAGATGGTGGCTGGAAGTTGGACCGCAGATCGTTCTAACCGGAAGCCAAATCTCCTGCCTGCTTTGCCATAAAGTTTGGCATTTTACCCAGGTATGCATAAGCAATGAGTTGAGAAGAATGCAGTAGCACGAGAAATCCCAATTTGTGCCTGAGTGGAGTTACCTCCAGCTTTTAGCCCTGCCCCACACATAGTCTAAGAAAAGCACGATTCTGTCTACGATTCATAAAATAAGATTCATTTTCTGCTGTTATAAAAGGAGAGGTGATGGCCTAGCAGTATTAACCCTATCCTATTAATCCAGAGACCCAGGGAATGTCCTGGGGGCCTGGGTTTGAATCCTGCCATGACAGATGGTGGAATTTGAAGCCAATAAAAGTCTGGAATTAAGATTCTAATGATGACCATGAAACCACTATCACTTGTTGAAAAACACATCTGGTTCACTAATGTCCTTTGAGGGAAGAAACTGCAATCCTTACCTAGTCAGGCCTACATGCTACTATGGCTCATAGCAATGTGGTTAACACTTAACTGTCCTCTAGGCAATTAGGGTTGTGCAATAAATGCCTGGCCAGTGATGCCCACATCACGTGAATGAAAAAGACCAGTTTCAGCATTTAGGAATGAGGAAAATGGTTATATTTGGGCATAAAACTAACTGAAAGTAGAAGTTAAGAGGAAGTGTGTCTCAATGAGTAAATACACCATCTGTTGTGGCATTGAGCCAGCAAATAAGGAAGTCCCAGATTCAATGGCAGAGTGGTGCTAATGGATTGTAATTAGTCTCAGTAATACAGGAAAGGAATGGGAAAAAATTAAACAGCATTTGATCACAATTGAGTGATCTGCACTGGAAATGTGGATGATGTACAAAATGTGCTGTGATTTCTCCCTGCTACCATTTCAATGAGCTAACAAGCTTGTTAACAAGCTTTTAACACTAATTTTCTAGCTTGCTACATAAGGACTGATCATAAAAACTGCACCTAAAAATGAACTTACTATCTTTAGGTCAAAACAAGAGAAAAAGGAAGTTACAATTAGCAGGAGGGCATGGCTGGAAAAGGAAAGTAGAGGATGGTCGACAGAAAATTCAATTTTAAGAAAACTGCATCAGTTTAAGTAGAACTAGATACTAGAGGAGTTTAGTGATCAAGAGGAATAGGTATCAAATAATAGGATAAAAAATATTGTGTGGAATTGCTTGGGCAATAAAATACGCATTATGGAAAGAAAAGATACTAATTTTGGAAGTATTTTAATTATCCAAGGCTGAAGTGCTATAAAGAAACAGATCTACTAAGCACAAGGAATTTATGAATCTAGTGCAGACATGCTTCTTGTTACGCTTCCTCCGAGGAGCAGGAGACAGGACATAACATGGCACAAAGTTTATTAATGAGCTTAAGATAATGGCAAATTCTCGATGTGAAGGAAAGATTGATTATCAGTAATTATAATCTAATTAGATTTAAATCTGTCATGTTTTACCAGCCCACCAGTCCTTCAACCAAGTGAGTATTCTTTTGTGAATGTTGGCAGACTGGCGGTATATTGCAGTTGAGCTCATCTCCGTAATGTAAAGTTTCTCCTGAGAACAATTTCAATATCAAAAGAAGTTGGTACCTTTATCGTCCCTGTTTCCATATTATTCCCAACCTGGTTATTGTGAAGCAATTGTAATTTCTGAACCACCACTGTGGCAGAGAACAGTTTGTTCAGCCCAGAATAAAGACAGAGCCTAGAGCTTTGGGATGCTCAGACCCAATCTGAACACATTTCTCCAACTATTCTCATGAATATGCGATGAACATTCCCCTCCACACTTAGGTTTAATACTCTTGATTGATACACAAGTACAGAGTGCGTTTAGAGTTGCCTTGAATGGGAATTAGATTTAAATTGACGTTGCTACTAAGAATTAAATGGACGGTGGGGGTCTTGTAGCTCAATGGGTGTGGTCTCTGTGTCCAGTATTTCTTGCAAATAATCCTGATATAAGATAAGAAACTTCAACAAAATGTTTTCAGTAATACTCAAGTTCTATATTACTAAACAATTCATATTTACATTAAATTGTTGCTCTTCCAATATCCAGAATACCAACAAATTTGACACATACTCAACCAGTTAAATGATATTATTCAACAACAAAAACAGAAATTGACGGAAAAGCACAGCAGGTCTGGCAGCATCTGTGGAGATAAATGAGAGTTAACATTTCGGTTCCAGTGACTCTTCCTCAGTTTCTGATTTCCACCATCCACAGTTCTTTTGGTTTTTAAATAGTATTATTCCACTGTCCATTGACCAAATGGTATCATTGGGTGTGACTTTGACCTAGAATAGACAATAATTAATGAACATTTGCCTCACACACCTGAGTTCCCCTCCAGGGCTTTATGCCTTTGTTTAACGACACATGAGAATGAGTTCAATCTGTGTGTGTTCTGTTTCTTTTTTCTTTTTCTAAACAAAACTTGGTTGATGATGATTCTTCTAGCTTTTTCCTACCCTCATAGTGATCACACTTGCAGACTTGATCTTACTGTTTAATGGGCAATTTCTGGTCAGTTAAGGCTTTCAAATTGGGCTGCGTTACTGGGAATTGTAGCCAATAAATATTTCCTGCCTGACTTTGGTCATTAGCATGCAGTAAGTGAACTCCTATCCACCATTAACGAATCATGCCAATTCAGGAATGAAATCTTGCCACCCCAGATGTTGGAGATGAAGGCAAGCTTCTGCAAAGCATGAACAGAATATGCTCCTGCTTTGGGACTCTGTACATTCACAGTTTTAGAACAGCTGCACATGTTTATTTGTAAAGACATCTCTTCTGCTTATCTTTGAGTGATAAATGCTGAGATCTACAGGTGGTTCTTTTGGCAAGAGTTCAAGTAAAGAAAATGGCAGGGAACATGGTGATGAGTCTCTTAGCTGTATCCCCTGCAGCACTGAGAGTTTGGCGGTGCCACCATCACAGGTAGGAACTGCCAATGCCTATTGGAGAAGGACACTGTGCTACAAGATGGAAGGGCATTCTGACGAGAAGTCAGCCATTGTCATGGAGTGTCAATTCTTAAACTGGGCAACAGCAGCTGTAGATAGGTGTAACCCAATGGCTATGGTAACTGTAGGAGTAGGGCTTTCTGAGACTGATAGAGTGCTAGCCCTCCTACCAGGCAACTGTTTCAATTATCAGGCATATTCCAGTTACAGGGACTGGGAAAGTCCAATGGCCCATGTGTTTAAAGTCACCTGAATAGGCCCTTTCATTGGCCAAAGTTGCTACTTGTTGCTTTCAGATGGATATCATCTCAAAGCCAGTCACGCAGCAGCTCCAATACCTCCTGGTCAGGAATATCCCATCGGTGGGAATAAAGTGGGAGACTGGCAAGCAGCTGGTAGCAGGAAATTTCAGGAATGCCTGCCTCTGATGCCATCTCTGCTGTCCATTGAAGATTTGGCCCATGGAGTTAAAAGGCTAGACTTGGCCGTTCTTTCGTGATATGTGTGCATGATGTGAAGATCAAGGATATGATTTCTGCTGTAACAATTTGTTGCCATGGCAGCAAATGTAGCGATGTTTGGCTCAGATTCTGGAACAGATTTCTCCTTAGAATTTCTCGACAATCATCCCAGTTCTTAGAAACTTTGAGAAATTTTCATAAAACGATACAAATTTCAATTTAATATTTGCATTTTTGTCACAAATTTAAAGCAGAAAAACAAGTCAATGTGCTTTACAAAGGCATGATCTAATCTTTCAAGAATAATTGTGTCTACTTGCATCTCTTGATTAGCTTCCATCATGGGGTGATGAGGAGAGTCATCAATACACTTCTGACCTTAAATGATTTAACTCGGATATGTATGAAGCTTATTTATAGTTTTTTTCCATGAATCAGGCTTCATTGCTTTTTAACATATTTCCTTCACATCTCTCAAGAAGAGAGGAAGTAAGTGAATTCTTCTTCTGACTTCAAACACAATTTAGTAGTTTTCCATTCAGGGAATACTTGGAAACTGCTTTGCCTTACAATTGCTTTCCTATCTATAATGGACATGTGCCTACCTTCACACAATAGCCTCTTAAAACAACTTTAAATCTAAGACTAGAACGTGAACCAACTATGTGATGAAAGTTTCTACGCCTCCAAACATTGATTTGACACCAGACTAAAGCAAGCATCAGAAATTCCACAAGCTGGTGATCCAAATAGCCAACATGTAAAGCTCACACCCTTGAATTACAGCTTCAGACACAGAATCTAAAGCAAAATGACGCGGAACACCAAACAAAACAAAACCTGACCGTTGGAATTTTCAATTTCATTGAAGAAGTGTAAACTAGAAGAAGATTCATATTGGACTCAGAAGATTAACTGTCTCCATTCATGGGCCTAATGAGTCTCTCCAGCAATTTCTGTTTAAAATTGTGTAAACTAGCTAAAACATAATTGAAAGTTTTTCCGGTCTTAAAGCTGCTGGTGACTTGATCTGACGTGATAAATTGTCTTTATTTTGGTTTTGAGCACCTGATAGCATTTAGTATTTGTTCCAGTTTCATACTTGGCTGCAGGTTTTGAAAACCAAACCAGAATTGAGCTGCTAGTATTTCATTGTCTCCTCTCTTTAAATACGGGTTTCATTCACGTGGAGACCCGAAGACATCTAAATGGGGCAGGCACGAGCTGAAAGCTCACTGTGTCAGACTAAATAGAGAGGGAGGGTCCCCTCCATTCTAGTGCATAATTGAAACTCTCCTTTAAGCAATAATGATTTGGCTTCCAAAGCATAGTGCCTTCTGTCTCTGGGCAGAATTTGCTCTGCTTGGTTATATTTAGTTTCCTGAGCATTAGGTGGAATATGTTGCGCTTGGATGAGATTTTATGTTACATGGTGTGCTTAAATCTGGAATTTTCACAGATACAAAGGAAGTGTTGGCAATTTGTAGGTGAATGCCAGAATCGTTCCAAATTCTTTACCAAAAGTAGTATCCTCCTGTTCGAGGGCCTTGACAGTCCTGACAATTGCTTTTATTTGCTTAACGTTTAAGGACATGCCTGAATTTGAATCATATGCTTTGTCTAATATGTATATGTTACAAGGCATAATGTAGTAACAGACTCTGCTTAGTGCCATGTGAAACATCAAGTCATATAAAGATAATCCTATTCATAACAAACCTAACTTACCATTCATTAAATGCTTATATTTTATGCTTCAATTTCCCTATTTCTAAATTAACCATCTCCATAAAGAGCACAGATTTCAAAATACGGGAGATGTGTTTGGGGTCCTTTTCTTTCCCAAAAGGTGCAACCCAACATCAAAGGTTGCTTTTCCTCTTTTCAGCCTCCTCCACAGTATACTAACTGAAAAAAAACTGTCACAAAAGCACAATGGATAATAAAAAAAACTTCACATTATCGCAGTGACACTTTAACTACCCCTTTTAAGGATAGTATTATCGCAGCAGACAAATTTCAAGCTGTACTGTGTGTAATTATCTTTCTCTCTATAGATCTATTTTCCAGCATTAGCGAAAGCTCCTACTCATAATTAGTGCCATTCCTTAATTGTTGCAATTCATGATACTGGGCTGGTCAAATGGAAGAATGAAAAAGAACTGCAAGAGCCTTTTTAGTTGAGTTCTGCAAAGAGAGAAAGGCAATCAGTAGGTCAAAGTCCCTACAATGATTTTGACTTATCCCCAGTAGGTTTTATTACAGTTAGACAACTAGCAGCCTTTTTCAATGCAGGTGAGAGTTCAGACATACCTTGATGATTTTCTAGTGTTGAATCAAGACTCATCTTTCTCAGTGTAATTGAGGTTATTTTGAGAAAATGTATTTAACCCTTCCATAGCTGTGTGGCTAAACTGGAACAGCAGAGCACAGTGTGGATGAGAAACACAGATTGTCTCCAGCACTAGAGACGGATACAGAAAACAGAAACAAAAAGTTGCTCAGAGATAGTAAGAACTGCTGACGCTGGAGGTTCAGAGATAACACAGTGTGGAGCTGGAGGAACACAGCAGGTCAGGCAACATCAGAGCAGCAGAAAAGCTGATGTTTCGGGTCGGGACCCCATTTCAGAAATGGAGGAGGGGGAAGGGAGCTTCAAAATAAATAGAGAGAAGAGAGGTGGGGCTGGGGTAGGTAGGTAGGATGGTGATAGGTGAGTCCAGGTAGGCAGTGGTGGGGATTGGTCAGTGAGGTGGGAGGTTGCTGCTCTATTCCTTTTAAACTGAGCTCACTTCTATGAATATGATTTTTTTTCTACTAAATGTCCTGTGTTAAGTTGTTTAATATTTATCAATGAAAGATCAGAAAACATTTTACAACAGAAAGCAACCTGACTGAGATCAATTTGATTTACTAAAATCAGAATGGAATGTCCTTTCTATCCCAATTGTGAGCATACTGTTGCATTGAGGATAAGAACCACAATACATTTCTGGCAGCCTGTATTTTATATGCATTTTAAAATTTAAAAATAGTGCTTAATAAATCTTACACCGTAAATTATTTAAAGTACTCAGTACAGTATTAAATCACAGTGCATTATTAAAAGGTAAGAGCATATAATTGCACGTTTTTTAAATTCATTGTATAGGTCAAACCTCTTGGGATTGAGGAAGCTTGTTCTTAGTAGATCTCTACTGCATTTGAAATTTGAAAAACAATGACAAAATTATACAAATGGAGGAACCCAGTTGAATTCAATAAGAACTTCACAGCAATATGCAGGAATAAAGCAAGTTTCCACTTGCAATTTATATTTGTGTTCTGATCATATTATTACAGTTTGTTGGTTACAACTCCCAGCATAAATTCTAAGACAAGTGGTGGATACTTGTGTTCCAGCCACGCTGTCAAGGGAGGCAACAAAACTAGGATGCATTGTGTAGAATATAAATTTGGACAAACATTCCAGAATCTGGTTTGATTTCCCTTTTGGAGAATTTTGTGAGAAACTTTAGAAAACATTTTTGCAGGCAATCAAGTGGTTTCAGATACAGTCCATTGCAGAAAGAAAGACTTTTATTTATGTAGAGCTTATTATGATTTCAGGGCATTCCAAAGCCCTCCACAGCCAATTAAACATTTTGGAAGTGTTGTCACTGTTGTAATGTAACAAACGTGGCAGCCAACTTGCATGCAGCAAGCTCCCGCAAATAGAAATCCAATAACAACAAGGATATGTTTTTGTCATCTCGTTTGAGGGATAAACGTTGACCAAGATTTAAAAGATAACTTGCTATTCTTCAAAATAATACCAATGAATCTTTCACATCCATCTGAGGGAGAATGGGATGAGATCTCCCTTTAATGCACCATCCAAAAGATGCCTGAAAGGGCACAACACCATTCATTTTTGTTAAGCGCCACCCCACAACTGTCTGAGTCAGAGACAAGACAGCAACCAACTGAGCTACAGATGACTGTACCTAGTATGTGGAGTGAGTGGCATTGACTTGTTGAGTGTCCCTCTGTGCTTTCATATCAGTACACTGGTCAGAATCAAATATTCTCACCTTGCCTCAAAATCTACACTTGAATCTAAATCTAAGACTAGGATTTTCCATTTTGGAGTTTAAATATGATGTCAGGTAGGTTAAGGGTTGATGTCTCTGTCCTGACCCGAGTTATCTGGTGCAGTTATGTGCTTTTCACCTCCTTTTCTATGGAAGCAAGATGTTGGGTGAGGGATTCTGCAAATGTGGTAAGGATTCTGGACGTTCTTGCTCTGGCAGGACCTACCAATGTCAAAGGTTCTGGCACCATATTTAATGACCCAACTTCATGCACTGCAAGCCTAGGGGGTGCCGTAGGGAACAACACTGCACCAGGATGTGGGATTCTCTGTCTGCGATATATTGGATCACACCATCTGCCTGGTCTTCAGGAGGCTTCTGGTCTGCTCTACAGCGTCTCCAGTGGAAGCATGTGTAGTATTCTACCTCTCCTTGGCCTCAGGTTGAGGATTTCTGAGAGATGTCATCAGCCACATTTGAGGGAATATCCCTGTCATACTGTCACCACCATTATAGGCGCCTGTGATGTGCAAATGAAACAAGAATGATGTGAGAAAAGATGTTTTCACTCAGCGAATTGTTACGATATGAAATGCATGACCTGGAAACGGGTGGAGGATTGTTCAGTTGAGGCATTCAAGAGGGCATTGAATGGTTATTTGGATAGAAATTGTGCACAAGGATATGGTGAAAAGTCATGAGATTGGCTCTAGGTAGTAGAACTTGTGCAGGTATGATGGGCTGAATGGCTTCTTTATGTAATGTAAACAGTCCTGTGAGTGCCCCAGGCTAGAAGAGTCAAGGCAGTTTCCTGCATATTTAGTGCTGGCCAGCCATTTCTGACAGTTGTCCTGTAATTATTTTCACTTTAAGAATCCTCTTCTATTGATGGAGTCTACTGGTTCATGATAGGGTGCTATGACTGCTATGTGAGCGCAATCAATTGCGCCCTGGACCTGCAGAAACCCAACACTGGCAGCAAAGTCTTGTGCACCAGATTCCTGACTCCCCATGGCAATGGGAAAAAGAGATGAACAATGGACTGTCATGATGAGTGACATTCCAGATACACTTATGATTTGAGGACTGTGAAAAGTCGCAGAGGTCCCAAGTAGATTCCTGGCATAGGAATTCGTAGCAGCTGTTACCTTTTATAGCTACCAGGATGGAATTTCCACACAGTCTGTGCAGTCACAGGTATTTGTCCAATGGCTGGTTTGCTATGAGATATGTAATGGGACACCCTGAATTGTCCAATTCACTCATCTGGATTGGATGATGAGGACTCTCCTGAGAAGTGGTGTCCTGTATCCTGCTCCTTTTCCTTCTGCAGGCCGTATCGTGACTGATAGTAATAGCCGCTGCTGTTCCTGCACTCAGTAAAGCTCTCAGCACCTTTTCTTTTGAACTCAAGGAGCACAAGAAAGAGAATGGCACCACTGATCCATGCCATGATCCGTTCCCTTTCAGGAGATCTGCGAGAACAGTAAGCAAAAGTACATTGTCCTATTAACGGGACACTTTTCCAATGACATCCTTTCCCACAAAGTTCTAGACTAATCACTTAGATGCTGGTCTTGCACATATCCAAGTCCCCACCAGCCAAGTGCTGCCATGTTGCGTGGCTGGAGAGAATGGCTCTGTGACCCCATTATCACAGATGTTTGGAGGTATCTAACATAATGGAAAGACCTTCTAGCCAGACAATACCCCTCCTTATGCACTGTAGTCAGCCTGACAGTTCTGAAGAAATTCATACCAGACTCAAAATATTAACTCTGTTTCTGTCTCCACAGATGCTGCCAGACCTAACAAGCATGGGGCTGGATGAACACAGCAGGTCAAGCAGCATCATAGGAGCAGGAAAACTTGACATTTCGGGCCTAAACCCTTCATCTTTTGTGTTCATCCAGCCCCATGCTTGTTATCTCTGATTCTCCAGCATCTGCAGTACCTTTTATCTCTGCTGCCAGACCTGCTGGGTTTCTCCTGTATCCTCTGTGTTTGTTTTTGATATTACTTTTTGTTGCCCTAAAACGGGACTATGTAACCTTGACAAAAAGTACCTGCCACAAGCTACTGTGTCTCCACCTCAACTTGACCACACTAGATCCCATCGATCATCCTTTGTCTTGTGTGTGAAGACATGAAAGCTGCAATGTTATAACTTTCAGTCCTTGTGACTTTCTGTAATCTAAGGTGGCATTGGAATGTGTCAGCATTATGTCCTCCAGCCTCAGGGGGAGGCAAAGACCTAGTGGCATTATTACTGGACTGTTAATCCAGAGACCCAGGTGATCTATCTGGGGACCCGGGTTCAAATCCTGCCACAGCAGATGGTGGAATTTGAATTCAATAAATATCTGAATTTAGGAATTTAATGATGACCATTAATCCATTGTTGATTGTCAGGAAAAACCCATCTAGTTCACTAGTGTATTTTAGAGAAGGAAACTGCCTTCCTAACCTGGACTGGCCTACATGTGACTTCAGACCCACAGCAATGTGGTTGACTCTGAACTGCTCTCTGGGCAATCGGGGATGGGTAATAAATGCTGGTCTAGCCAGTGACGACCTCATCGTGTGAATGAATAAACGAAAACAAATTATCCACATTTCATAGTACCTAAGTAAAGTAGCAATATTAAATTAAACTAAATCCTGTCAGACCCCACCTACTGTATTCAATTGTCCCCTATTAATTTAACTATTGACCAACCAAACCAATCCCAAGTCTTGAGCTACCTGCAGCCTTGACAATGCCATGGACAGACCCTACAAAGTGTAGACCCACATTTTAGCTACAGTCTACGCCCAGACTGATCATGGCCCATCCCCAAGAATGAGTTTACAAAATATCTCCGAACGACTGACCAGCTAAGCAAGAAATTAACAGAAGTTTCTGGAAAATCTCAGCAGGTCTGGCAGCATCTGTGAAGAAAATATCAGAGTTAACGTTTCAGGTCCAGTCACCCTTCCACAGAGCATCAGAGATGGAGCATATACCAAGTATTGCAATGTTCTGAGGAAGCATCACCAAACCCGAAACTCTGTTTCTTCTTCTTCACAGATGCTGCCAGACCTGCTAAGCTTTTCCAGCAACTTCTGTTTTACTTGCCTAGCTGGTCAGTCGTTCGGAGATATCTTGTCAACTCATTCTTGGGGATGGGCCATGATCAGTCTGGGCGTAGACTGTAGCTAAAATGTGGGTCTAGTAGGGTCTGATTTACTTTTTTTTCTTGATTTTCAGGACTGACTGCAGACTGCAAAGGTACTGATCCCTGACTTGAATTGAACTAACTGCCTGACTGATTGTGGCCAACCCACTGGACTAGAAATAGCATCACGGCCCCCTGACTGATAGAAGCCCACTCTTGCCCCACTATCTATGACTGCACTTTCCTCTTCACACATTTTATGCTCTTCATCCACATGCACTGTTTTTTGTTACATTGCAATACTTGGTCCATGCACCACTTCTGATGTTAATGCAGCACCGTGTCCTCCACCCTCACCCTCACATAGCCCCCTTTCACATTGGTACTTCCAAAACCAGCTGTTGCCTTACCTTTTTTACTACATTGACAACATTTCACTAGCTGGACAAAAGGCAGCAAACTTACCTGGACTGAAGGCTAGCAAGGAGGCTGAGCTGCCTTCCGAGAACGCAAAGCCTAATTGCTCAAGTTTATCTCGATTTTTGGACCCTTGCTCAATTAAGTTCTTATGCCTGACATTCTTTGTGTTACTGGAGCAGCAGGATCCATGTGGACAAACCAACTGATATGTTTTGCATAAAAACTCCCAGTGCTGGAATTCTGAAATGAAAAGTGCTGGAGAAACTCAGCAGGACTGGCAGCAGTCATTCAGAAAGAAACAGAGTTAACATTTTGAGTCTGGTATCACTCTTCTGTGGAACAGTGACACATTTCACATGTACTTTAGTTAAAGGTACTCCATCTTTAATGTTCCTTTGGGGGAATATGTCTATATTGGTTTATGTTTTACTTTTGTGACTTTGTTTCAAAAACAAATTAAGAAACAATCAGAAATGTGATTTATTTTTAATTTAAATGTAGAAGGACCTGAGGGTATGTATAATGTATTAAATGGAGACAAAGAGACATTCATGCAAAGCAGGTTATTAGACAAAAGTCATCCTGTGTCTGAATCACTTGTGTAAGTTTGCAATATCACAGCCAGCGAGTGACTGAACAGTGTTGCTATATTCTCCAGGCTTCAAAGCGAGGAGGTCATGTAAGTCTTATGTATTATAGCCTTTGCCCTCCCAGTACTCATGCTTCCTTGAAACAATCTATCAACCAGGAAATGATCTAATTTATGCCTCTGCAAACGTAAGGCAGGAATTAGGACTTGCTCTTTTTGCTATGTGAATATTTAATACATTCACTATCAAATCCTGTTTTTACTGCATCTTGCCATCTCTAGTCTGGAGCATTCTGAATTGGTAGGTTCAGGTCTCAGCCAGCTGCATGAGGGCTGAAACATCAGGAGCTCACACAATGAGCATGATGTTAGATATAATGTAAAGGCATGTTTAGTTCAGGTTGTTCGTTCCAGCATACCTTGCTCATTGATATACACCGTATATCAGTAAGGTTATCTTACTGCATAAACAGAGGCCATTTGGGTCATTGTTCCAGTTGCGGCTCTTTGAAAAACCTATCCAATTTGTCTACTCCCCTACTCTATTTCCATAGCCGCATAGCTATGTTTACAGTATCAGTGCAAAGAGAAATCAGAGGTGTTTGCTGTTTCATGTTCTTTCTTCATATACTTCTTCTTCCAAAGAAAAAGCACAGGAATAGCCTCTTTGGCCCTCCAAACCCATGCTAACATATGATGCCTTTCTAAACTAAAAATCTTTTGGCTCTATGCGGCCCATTTCCCTCTAAGCCCTGCCTATTCATGTATCTGTCAAGTTGCCTCTTAAGTGTTACTATTACATCTGCTTCTACCACCTCCTCCACATTCCAGGCACTTCCCACCCTAAGTATAAAAAACTAGCTTCTCACATCTCCTTTAAACTTTAAACTTTCTCCCCTTTTACCTTAAGCCTATGTTCCCTAGTAATTCATATTTCTACCCTGGGAAAAAGATTTCGACTATCCATTCTATCCAAGCCTCTCATAATTTTGTAAAATTCTATCAGATCATCCCTCAGCCTTCAAGTGAAAACAAACCACGTTTATCCAATGTTTCCTCATAGCTAATACTCTCCAAACCTGCCAACACCCTGGGAAAACTCTCGGGGCTATGGAAACTACAGAAAGTTGTGTGCACAGCCCAGACCATCACAGAAACCAACCTTCCATCCATGGACTCCATTTACACTTTTCGTTGCCACGGAAGGCTGCCAACATCATCAAAGACCCCTCCCACCCAAATAATACTGTCCTACAATCATTCGTCAGGCAGAAGATACAAATGTTTGAACACACGCACCAACAGGTTCGAGAACAGCTTCTTCCCTGACATTATTAGACTAATGAAAGGACTCTCTAACTTCAAATAATATCAGTCTTATTAATATCGATCTTGTTTCGTGCGCTTTCCTGTTCAGTGTGACCTGTACAATTCACTTTGTCTCAGCACCCTATGACCTGTATGTCCTTGCTTACTATGAACTGCCTGTATCGCTCACAAACAAAGCTTTTCACTGTACTTAGGTACACGTGACTACAATAAATCAAATCAAATCAACCAAATTTTAAGTTCATTTGAATCAAACACGGAATATGTTCAATGACTTTTTGCCCAAGATGATCCATATTGTTCTTTCAAAACCCATAATTAAAATAAATTAACTTAAACTTGCAGTGAATGTTTCAAATGAGCATAAACTGTCCTTTTTCAATGTGGGTCAGCCTCACAAGTGTCCAGGCCATAAGGCAGCCAGAGATTGACGTATGAAAAATCTTACACTTCTGATTGTAAATAACAATCATACTTTTCTCGTGATATGCTAAGTAGATGGATTTTAAACTATAAGGCCTGGGTTTAGTTTAGCCTTTGGTGATGGGTTGATTCTCAGCCTCTCTTTCTTGCTTGAAAAGTGCAGCGGGGTGGGTTTCCACACGAGTGAGTTAGCAATGTAACATACTTGTTATCTGGTACTAATTGGCACTGATTTAAAAGGCATAAGGTATGAAATTGGAAGAAGTAATATTGGTGCAGCAAGAGGTTCTTCACTGAGTTTGGAGATTAATGAGAACTGGGCACCCACTGGAGCCATCATAAACATTCACCCCCCTCACCACCAACATGCAATGTAGCACTGTGTACAATCTCTGACGTGTATCAAGAGTCCTTCAGCAGCACCTTCATTTCTACAATGGTACTGGGTCAAAATACTGGAACTATCTTCCTGCGGTTTGGGTGGTCCTACTCTGCATGAACTTCAACAAGTTAAGAAGATGGCTAACCCACTCTGAGACAATTGGAGTTGGCAACAAATGCTGGCCTTTCTAATGACCCTCACTTCCCACAAACAAATAAATACCTTTAAAAATTGCCTCACATTTCACCAACGCAGTTGGTGACTTTAGGAATGCTCAATGGATGTCAAAAATAATCCACGAAGAGAAAGTAGAGTTAACATTTTGGGTACAGTGACTCTTCTTGAGAACAGGCCTTTCTGAAGAAGGATCATCGGGCCCGAAACATTAATTCTGCTTTCTCTTCGTGATGCTGCCAGACCTGTAGAGCTTTTTTGGCAATTTCTGTTTTTGTTTCTGATTTTCAGTATCCGTAGTTCTGTAGTCCTTTTTTTACATTTTTTATCTTTTCACAAAATAATCCACAGTCCCCAGCATTGAGATACTTTGATTTGAGTTTTATCACAGCTTTTCAAAACTACTTACAGGCTTCTAACATTGTAATCATTCATGCACTGTTTTGGAGTCTCTCCAGTTTATGCTTGAGAGATGTGCAGGTTTATAATGTACTGAGTTATTCCTTTCCCTTAATTAGAATATTTTGTTTCAACTGTGGGCCTTCCAGTTGGTCTGGGCAAGATCAAAAAACTGGGAATGGAAGCCAAATGTGTGCTTGATGGATTACAAATACTATGTGGTGATTCTCCATTCTCTCATGTAACACCCAGTGGTTTCTTTTCTTCAGTCCATGGCATTTATTGCTTGGAGGGCAAAGTGTCTCATTACTGTATGAAATAATTTCACAGCTCTGTCATGAACAATGCAATTATGGAAACTAATGTTTTACAAGACTGCTTTAATCAGTTTCAAATTTGTTAGGATTAGCTTGAATTAGTTATAAACACCTCTGCACATTAATAAACAGATTGTGCAGACACAAACGAGCAGGTGTGTGGGTGGACAGTTTGTTGTATTTTCTTTTCTGGGTCAGTTCACAGTTTACTGGGGCAACTGTTAATCCCATATAATAATTCCGGAGCAGTGCTGAAGTTCTGCATTAGATATAATAACCTAGATAAATTAACATTTTATGTTTATTTTAGAGGGATGATGTCTTAAAATATAATACCACAGAAGTCAACTTAAGGCAAGCCATATGATGGCACTTTAGTCAACTCCTCCTCTGACTTGTCCTCACCTCCACAAGTGTGGTATTTCTGTCTTGATAGCCCAGTAAGGTGCTGTAATGAAGATTGTTGCTAAAGTTGCAAATAGGTGATATAGTAATGATTAGTAAATGCCAAATTTGGGATTCAGAGCCTGCAGATTGTGAGTGTAAGGGAAGGTTGAGTGAGTAAATGAGTATCACAGTTTTGAATAGATATAGATTTACCAGACTTCTTCATCACTGGGATTTCTGATGCACAGAAGTTTTGTTGCCTCAGTTCAAAATTCATGTGTTTTATGACCTATTAATAAGCAGTTATTTTAATGCATACAAAATGTCAGGACACCTCGTTTAGACCTCCAAACATGCAACAATATCCTCTTTCCGCTGTAGGGGAGGGACAAATGAACAATTAGTGAAGGACATGTCTTTTTGGGTGAAGTAACAAAGGATTACAAGTAAAAGCTGATACTTCATCCAGAAACCTGAAGCTTTCAAGGCACAAGAGGGGACCATTCAACCCCTCTAACCTATTCTGCCATTCACCAAAAAACACAAAAGAAAAGAATTGCTGATGCTTGAAATCAGAAATAAAAACAGAAATTGCTGGGAAAACTCAGCAGGTTTGCCGTACAACTTAATTCTATATTTGGCACTTTCTTTTAATCCCTCAATAGATTTGGTTAACAAAAATCTATCGATCTCTAATTTTAATGTTTATCTCATATCACTTGACATTTATTAAAGAAAGTTCTACATTTCTATTGCACTTTCTATGCAGAAATGCTTTCTAATTTTAGTCTTGTAAGGTCTAGTTCTATTTTTATATCATGTTATTTTCTTGTTTATTCTTGTTTAGGGATGGGCAATAAATGCTGGCCAGCCAGTGACGCCCACGTCCCACAGGTTAATAAAAAAACTAAGCACAGTTTTTTCTTGAAGAAAATCACTTTTGAACAAAAAGAGGTAAGTCAATGTTAAAGACCCAAATAATGTTTCAGTTTTCCAGGAAGCATGGGACATGCTAAATCAATCCTAATTCTTTTGATTTGATTCACTTCAATGATTGCAACTTGGCCAGCATTACACTACAGATGCAATCCAAGTATTTGTGCCTTGGTTACTCATCAGTCGAGAGCAGTAAGACAAACCAATTCTGTTAAATGGTTAGCTTCAAAAGTTTATCCTCCACATTCACAGCAAGAAGTGAATCACAAGGGAAACAAACAACAGGTTTTTGATGTAGCCAAATTAAAGGAGGAAAATTCAGAGTGGCAGCGAAAGAAACAAAGAGCGAAGCAAGACAATTTTTTTTCATTCATGGGATGTGGGTGTCGCTGGCTAGGCCAGCATTCATTGCCCATCCCTCATTGCCCAAGGGCAATTAAGATTAAGCCACATTGCTGTGGGTCTGGGGTCACATATAGGCCAGATTAGGTAAGGACAACAGCTTGCTTTCCTATAAGACATTAGCGAGCAAGGTGGGTTAGCAAGGAGGCAAGACTCCATGGGCTATTTCAGCAGGTATTGGGATTGAACTCATACAGTTGTTTACATTTTATACCCCACTGTGGACATCTGACCAACTGCGCTAACCAACACCTAAATAGTGTATGTCTTTCTGTGTGCACCAATTAGTTGCTATGTTTCTCAGTTCATGAAAAAGTGACTTATCTTGCCACAGGGTAGTTGACAAAGGAGGAAACTATAAATAGGGTGCTGCTTTCTTTTCCTGACAGGTTCAAGTCCCACTCAAGACACTTGAATCTACACAGGTATTTCTCCTATAACCTGATAGTTGCATTCTTGTGTGACCCTACGCTATAGAAAATCGCATTATAGGGAAATCACTATAGAAAATTGCTATACCTGTACAGTAGCAAGTTTGTGTTATCTCAACAGTGTTCACATTTCATCAATCGTGTTATAGCCAATTTGCATTAACGAAACATGCATTATAGCAGAAATGCCTGTAATCTCATCTGATATTCCCCAGTGTGGTACCAAGAAGGTCCTGTACTGTTAAAAGTGCTCTTGCACATTTTGAGTGGTTTCTTGATACAACACCAAAAAAAGTGAGTTTTCCTCATCAGCAATTATCTCTCAATCAATTGCACTATAAAATGCTTGTATAATCTTCCATCTCATGTTTTTTGAGGGAAACTTGCTGTGTGCAAATTGGCTGCAACATTTCTCTGCTTTGTTATTTGATTGGGCATAAATTGAATGGATCAGCAGCATGTTGTGGAAACTATCCGATTTTATTTCTTTTCATTTTGGCAATCTGCAAAGACAGTTTTACAAATTCTTGGTGTGTTGAAAATCTAATTCAATAAGTATCAGGGCATCCTGCAATTGTGAAAGATGCCAAGGAAATACAGTGCTTCGTTCTTTGGTTACTCATTAGTAGCTGATGGGTTTGAAACTGTGTGAAAGTACTAAGAAGAGTTTTTCATGCTTTAAATAATAATAATTTGCACCTCCTTTTGGAGTAATATTTCACAATAGCCCTTATTGAAATTTGCAGTAAATATATACGGAAAGGTTTACGAGAGGGAGCAGGAGACCAGGGTTATCAGTGGATTATGGAACCTCCTGTATGATAGGAGACAATTCTTTGAAAACACCTGTTGGAAAGAGGGAATATGGAAATGGAACCAGAGAAAGCAATGCCAGGGATCACGAGGACAAGGACCAATTCCACCTCCTGGAAACAGCTCCAGGATCAGGCTCATTGGGCATGCAAGGACCCACAGAACCCATTGCCAGTGACACGGAATTTCCTGGTGGATAATCATGCTCACTAGCAAGTAATTGCCAATGATACATGGGGATTGAAGATAAGACTGCAATTCAGATTTTGGAAAATTGATCCGTTAGCCTTTTGGGGGAGAGGTAGTTCAATTTACTTTTGAGAGATTGCAAGTTCTATATTTCCTAGAGTAATAGATTGCCATTTCTGGTTGATAGTACATCTCGAGGATTTTGGGCTTGCTGGATGAAATAAGGCAGGGTGCACTAAGCAGCTAAAAGTCTACGTTGCAAGGGAGCTCAGACAGCATGTTTTGAACAAAAGCTGACAAAAGTGATGGTTTAGGTAGGCCCAAAACATCAGCCTTCCTGTTCCTCTGATGCTGCTTGGCCTGCTGTGTTCATCCAGCTCTACACCTTGCTATCTCTGAAGTGATGGTTTATCCAGCTTTATGTAATTTTCATTAAAAGAAGAAAGAACTGGCCTGCATTGCCATTCGATGATGTGTGAGATGGAAGTAGCATATTGAGGATTTTACCAGGATCTCGCGAAGGTTACAAAATGGAGAGAGCTTTAGAAAGTCTATCTTCCTTCCCTGTTTTGAGATTCCATTTTGTCCTGGAGAACTTTAATTTTGCTGCTCAATGATTTTATGGTCAATGTTAACACTCTGGAAGCTCTTAACCAAAACAATCTTCATGCGTTACTCTATTAATGAGTGTTTCTGGATATTTGACCATGTCAAAAGTGTCAGAAAATGACTTATTCGCATTTTCAGAGGGGTCACGGAATGACAGTCAACAGTGAGAACTTGCTTCTCCCCTCAATATTTTTGTCCTTTATTCATTCAGCGGATATGGGTGTCTCTGGCTGGATTAGCGTTTATTTCCCATTCCAAGTTGCCCTTGAGAAGGTGTTGTTGAGCTGCCTTCTGGAACTGCTGCAGTCCATTTGCTCTAGGTAGACCCAAATTCGGGAGGGAGTTCAAGGATTTTGACCCAGCAACAGTGAAGCAATATATTTCCAAGTCAAGATGATGTGTGGCTTGAATGGGATCTTGCAAGTGGTGATATTCTAACGTATTTGCTGCCCTCTTCTTTCTAGATAATAGTGTTATAGGTTTGGATACTTCTGCCTGAGAAGCCTTGGTGAATTTCTGCAGTGCATCTTGGAGATAGTACACACTGCTCCTAATATGCATCAGTGGTGGAGGAAGTGAATGTTTGTGGATGTAGTGCCAATCAAAGGAGCTGCTTTCTCTGGGATGGTTTTAAGCCTCCCGAGTGTTGTTAGAACTTTGCACATCCAGGCAAGTGGGGAGTTTTCTATTACACTCCTAATTTGTGTCTTGTAGTTGGTGGTCAGACTTTGGGGAGTCAGGAAATGAGTTGGTCGCTACAAACTTCCTAGCTTTTGACCTGCTATTGCAACTGTAGTGTTTATATGGTGAGCCCAATTCAGTTTCTGATTAATGGTAACCCCCCCAGGTTGTTGATTGTCAGGGATCCAGTGGTGGTTATGTCATTGAATAGCTAGCAGCGATGTTACTTGCTAATTTTTAGCCCAAGCCTGGATATTGCCCAGGTCTTGCTGACTTTGGGCATGGACTGCTTTGGTATCTGAGGAGTCACAAATGGTGCTGAGCATTGTGCAGACATCAGTGAACATTCCCACTTCTAACGTTATAATGGTCGAAAGATCATTAAAGCAGCTGAAGATGTTTGGGCGAATGACACTACTCTGAGAATCTGTGGGGATGTCCTGGAGCTGAGATGACTGATCTCCAACAGCGACCATCTTTCTTTGTGCCAGGTATGGCTCCAAATCTTTCTCCAGTTGATGAAGCTAATTGAAGAAACCCATTGCCCTTACTCCTCCCTTTACCCTCCACCCATTGAACTATCTGGACGGTTTTAGCTGATTAGACACAGACTGGGAAATCAACGTGAAACTTTCTTAGTCTGCATTGCTCAGTACTAACAGCAGTCAATGGACATAGCTACGGATTCCTTAACAGGAGTTCATTCTACATTCAATCTAACAATGTTATCGAGTGTGACCAGGTCAACATCGGCCACAACTTTGCCAAGTCGTCTGATCCGCTGAGTATTCCAGCAGTTTAGTTTGCCAAATTCTACTCTGTGTACAACGCTTGCTGCCTTCAAATGACTGTACCATTCATGTAAATATTACCTCGTCTTAATCTCTATTGTATCTTTAAAGACTAATTCTCAAATTAGTGTGCAGTGGAGCTGAACCAACTGCATACAGAGGCGAGTGTATGGGACAATGTTACGAAACTCCATTAATAATACCAGTGCCAATGGTGTAGTAGGTTACAACATTGATTTTTCTTATCTCTGTGACCTGGCACTGATACAAACTGAACCAACTGGAATGGGAGGCCCTTCAAACTGATAGTTGACATCATGAGGTTGGGCAGATCCAGTGATCAGAGCATGTAGAGGTGTTTACAGTGATTTTCACTGACAATTTAACAATTAGGTACAGACAGCTTAAAGATGCAGAAGGTAGCAAACGAAAATGTTCTGCCATGATTACAACATGAGTCATTGGGTTTAGATGTTTGGTCTGGGTAATGTTGTCCATGTCCTACATTACACCTTTCTCAGAATAAATCTAACCAAGAAATGCTTGATGTTCTCATGGAGTGCAAAGTGAAAAAACATTGTATTCCCCAGAGTTCATTATGTTTATTGTGATAATCACACCTGTACAAGAAAAATACATTTAAATTGCTTTCTAAATATAAAACAGCCACAATGGTAACTGTATATTTTTTTGCCAGATGTCTTTTTTCCCTAGATGTTGGAATTTTGTTCTTTGCAAGAATTGTTTAAACAAATGAACACTAAGAATAAATTCAGGCAGTAATGAATAGCTTAAAGAAATTGCTCACGAACAGCTTCAACAGTGGCTTCCACAGAATGAAAGCGGCTTAATCTACTCCATAGCACATGGATTGCATAGGTTCAGGAAATGGCTCACCACCACCTACTCAGGGGAAATTAAGGACAGTCAATAAATGTGTGCCTAACGAGTGACATAAAATAATCAAACAAGTAGCGTTTCTCCCAATATCCCTTTTTTTTAACGGTAATGAGTGAAGGCAACCTGTAATAGCTGCAGAATGTGATATTCATGACAGTGAGTTCTGAAAAACCAGCACAAAGATTAAAGACAAAATACCACAGATGCTGGAAATCTGAAACAGACACGGAGAATATAGCAGGTCTGGCAGCATCTGTGGAGACAGAAACAAAGTTAACATTTTGAGTTCAGTACAACACTGAGTAAAGATCTGAGGTGAACTCTTCTCCAGAACTGAAGGAGAACTTTATAAACCACAAAGACTGTTCCCATTTTGTTATGATCAAAGATGATGTTGGGGGAGAAAAACATAGAGAGAATATGGGAGCCAGAAAAATTCGGCAAGTAAATGAAAAGCCAGCAGTTTTGTGAAGGTCATCATTTGTAAAGCATCTTGTCACGTTTTCAGAAAGGACAGATTGTTAGTATCAGGTCAGTCTGAAGTGAATGGTGCTGAATCTGAGGGAAATACCTTTTTTTCCAGACAATCATCTGCCACAGAGAGGCAAAGCCTTATGTCAGCTCTGTCCTGTTGCTAATGGATCATGGGATTTGACACTGCTCTTGAATGGTTTGACCCCACCAATGTAAATATCTGGAAAACTGCTGAAATGCACCCATTACTGCCAAAGTGTTTTCATCCTCTGTTACAGTATGAGCACCACTGTAACCCAATAACACAAACATGGGTAATGAATAAGACTCCTCAGTCCTAGGAATTTCTTTCTTTCCTTTTGTGACTTGTATAAAAGATCTTGCCAATGCTAGTTCTCTCATTATCCTTTCACTGTCTGGGTTTGTTTTGGAACAGTGACTTTCTGTGGACAATCTCCTTGTTTAAGCATCTCTTCGCTCATTGAGAGGATTTGAAAGTCATGTTAATGCAACCTCTTAAGGCTCTGCCAAGTTATAGTAAATTGAGACAGAGATAGCAGGAACTGCAGATGCTGGAGAATCTGAGATAACAAGGTGTAGAGCTGGATGAACACAGCAGGCCAAGCAGCATCAGAGGAGCAGGAAGGCTGACGTTTCGGGCCTAGACCCTTCTTGTTATAAAGCTTTTAGATGTTTTTAGTGAGAAGCTTGTTGTTAATGGAACAGCTGACATCTTTAAGGGAAATTTAGATAAAAATCTTGATATAACACCCAGGACAGCCAGAAAGTAGATGAAATGGGTAGATAGAGGCATTTTTTGCTCTTTTTCAGAGCTAGGGTAGAATAGCTTGGTGAACTGAAGTGCCTAATGGCAAATTTTATCAAACAGCTTTATGATTTTATGGCTATTAACCTTAATATAAAAATCATAAACAGCTGGTTGCCTGAATCTGTGATAAATGCCAAGAACTTGTCACAACAGAAAAAAAAAGAAGCAACTGACATAGAAATATTTTTTCAATATCCTAAAATATCTTCTTTTCTTAGGGGAAACTGGCAATTAATCCAACCTTCAGAAAATGCTTGCTCACATCCTTCTTTATTTCACCTGAGACTCCCTCCACATCATAGGAAGACAAGGAAATAATCTACCATCACCAGTCCATTCTTCCTGATGGAAAAGCGTGGCAGCACTCTCATTTGTTGCTACGCCTGATATACTGCGGCATCTGTTTAAGTCATGGTTTCCTTGTTGATCTAGCTATGCAAATATGGTACATCTAATGTATATCCAATTGCAAAAGCATGTTTCATAGAAAGTTTCAAAAACAATGGGTAGGTCTTTCCCTGTAGGCTTCAGGACCCAATGTTAGGATAAAGTTGGGAATGCTGAGCCATGATTGTTGGCGTCACCAGGCAGGAGGTGGCCTCCTAATCGGCTACCTGTGAGCAATTTTTAACCATTCTTTCATGTGATGTGGTTTCACTGATAATGCCAACATTTGTTGCCCATCCCTAATTATCCTTGAACTGAATGGTTTGTGGGGCCATTTCAGAGGGCATTTAAGAGTCAACCATGTTGCTGAGAGTCTGTAGTCATATGTAGGTCAGACTGGTTGATTCCATCCTGAAAGGACATTAATGTACCCATGGGAATTTGCAAAAAATCAATGATAGTTCCATGGCCACCTGAGATTAGCTTTGTTCCAGGTTTTACTGATTGAACTTAAATTCTACCCATTACAATCATGGGATTTGAATCTGTACCCCAAGAGTTTTAACATGGGCCTCTGAATTAGAGCCATATACAAGACCTCCCCCAAGCTACAAGTCTGATAAATAGTATTGTCACACATTTGCTAATGTAAATATGCTTAGCACTATCACATCTTCTCCCATACCTTTAAATTTACAAATTCAAGTGGTCTATGCTCCCAAAACATATTTGATTTGGACGAATCATAGTTTGCTGTGTAGAAAGTAGTTGTCTTGGACTCTCTTCTTGAGGTTCTAAATTCTGAAATTCTCTTACCTGGAAGTCATTTAAACTCTTATAGTTCTTTGTGGAGGTTGTCATCCTTGCTTACAATCGGCACTTTTTTTCTTTACAGTATCTGGAATCTTAGACATTCTCTGGAGTCCAAGCCTACAGTTTGTTTCTGTGGATTTTTGTTCAAAACACACTGTTAGATATGGACTGAAGTAGGTAAATGTTTTGCTTAAACTTATTGATTAGTTTGGACTTTCTGATTCACCCTCAGTGATTGATTTCACCAGTCATTCAATGCATTTACTTTCTCAGTTGTGTTAGCTGAAGATTCTTTCTCCCTTGATATATTTGTTATGGCTGTTTAGGGTTCTTCTTCCAAAGTTAGGGAGGTCAGACATTCTACACGAACTTTTCCCTTCCTAGTCATCACAGTATCTAATGTGGGGTTTGAGTTTGACATAACTAGTTGTTTACTGGTGCTGTGTTGAAATCGGATTCAATCTAGTTGCAGATATTTCAATTGTTTCAAGTGGGATATACTGTTCAGTTGCTGCCACTTTGGTAGCTTTCCTTCTGAAAGGTTTTGATTTGCAGTAGGAATGTCAACTCTCTACAGTGTTGATAGCAGTAGAAAAATTTCTACCAAACCAATACAGTCACAGCTTTCCATCTTAATGCCAATATGAAACAGCATCCTTATTTCAACTAATTAACCTCAAGGTTTTTCATGTAGACACAGCCATGAGTTTTCAGAGCCCTGTAAAATCTCGTATCATCCATTCCTTGACCAGCTGTGCCTTGACCTTTTGTTGTTTAATTCCTTCCAACATCTGAATACGATTAAAGTCAATACATTCCTTTCTACTCAGGTGAGATGATTCCTTGTTTTGAATTGCATATAGTTTTTCTAGAATTTTGTGATCCCACTAATGGAGAGTTACCTGTAGCACACCTTTATTGTTAAATGCAATGCCCTACAGATCATGCAGTTATGTGGACTATTTACCTCAGTGTTGATTGTTGTTTGGTCCTTCTTTGACGCATTTTCTGAAAGTAACCTAATGTAGTAAAATAAAATCATTTGGTTTTAATTGCCAAACACTGTTCGTACCTGTGAGGTTTCTTTGCTCCACAGCACCAGCAAAGACCTCTTGTGTCTGGTGTCTGTCTATCCACTGCATTGGGTTATGGCATGTCTCTTTTCTGGTTCTGTACCGTACAAATTGAATAGATTCCAGGAGATCCTGTGTCAAGTATAATCTTTGTCCCTTCAGATTGACGTATGCTGCTTCCAGACCTCTACTTCTCTCACTATCTGTGTTTTTCTCTAGAGTTAGTTCTTCTTTTGACTGCAATAAATCTGACAAGGAATCATCAGTAATGTCTTTAACAATTTTGCTTCTTACGAATTCTGATTTTAAGTCACTTTGGTTGCATTTCTTCTCTAGGCTTTAAAGATCATTAATTGTATCATCTATGGACTTAACTGGATCTTTATTCTTCTGTTAAATCTTGCTTTTTCAAGAATTTTATAAATTCTAAAGTTGACATAATTGTCAAAGACTCTTTGAATGTGCCATTGCTTTTTTAACTCCTTTGCGAGCAATAACATCAATTGTGTACAGAAATATACTTACTTGTTCAGCTTCTGATTTAGCATCCAGTTTAGAAGTTATTCTGTACCTAAAGAATTGTTTTCCCAAGGATCTCTAATTTGTATTCGGTATGCCCCTCTCTGAAATTAAACCTTCTTGGCCATATTATGGTTACCATCGTTTCCTAATGTGAGGCATTTTATCTTGTTTTAATTTTTAAAGTATAAATTCTCATGCAATCACCAATGTCTGCTTGCTCAACGACTGAATCCACACTTGAGAATGTTCTCTCCAACCATTGCTTCATGATATAGCATGTACCTTTGAGATAAAGGTATTTTTTCAGTTGCAAAACCTTTGTTGTCAGATCTGAAATGCTTTGTGGGAATTATTTGAAGTATTCTTCGGTTTTGAGAGTTGCCATAAGGTTTATTGACACTTGTTATCCTCAGCAATCAGCAGTATCTGTTTGTCTTGATGTCTTCTAAGTTACTGATTACTTTACTGGGACTGATGCTGCTGAATTAAATTTACAGATCCTATGCTGATCACCATGTTATGTGTGCTGTTATCCGTATGTTCCATGAGTGTCAGTGCTTTACATGGTCTGGCCTGTCCAGAAGTAGCCACTTTCTGTTGCATTGAGAAGAGTAAACAAGATATAATTTACTTCATCTCTGCAATAATTTATAGTTTATAAGAACAGGCTCTGCACTACTACAAAAGCTGTTGAGGAGACATAACCCTAGGCCTGATTCCTACGAGATCAGACTTTACGCCCCCATCAAGTCATCAGGACATCATCACCATGGGTGTTATTTAATACACACAATCAAGTTTTAATCTTTTCAGATCCTTCCAGAACCATATACAACAATTCCAGGATTTATCTTTCAAAAATACTGTGTATTGCATTTTCCTCAGAAGCACACAATTGAAATTAAATGGAATTACTGCAGGCCTTTGGATATTTCAATAAACTTGGCTCTGGTGGTGGTGATTTCGTCTGGATTTGTATTTTCTTGTTCAAGGATTTTAGGTTAAGACAGTAGAGCTGAGTGGAGAAGATCTGTAAACGGAATTAATGTACAAAGTTCTGTTGCTGGTATATTGTGTGGATTTCTGGCAAATCCCTAACTCCCACAAGCAAACACAGAAGTTTGCTGTTTTATAATTGACAGGTTTCTGCAGCATGAGAGAAGCAAAATGATTCTTACATTTGGAAATCTGTTATAAACAAAGACACAACTCAACTGGCAATAGGAGGTATCTGAAATCCTGTAGGGCCCGCTGGATGTGATGGGATGGACTAAGAGTAATTGAATGAACTTTTGTTGCATTACAGAAATATCACTGGATATTGATGGAAATAGAGCCAACATTGCAAAGTGAGGCCACTGTTTGGGAAATAATCGACATGCACCACCCTTTGTGGAATTTCACAAAATGTTATGTAACTTTTTTACCACCGCCCTGGGAAAATGGCTGATTGTCAAGCCCCACCACTCCTGGAGTCAACGCAAAAGTTAATGATTTAATCAAAGCACACAAAGTCCCTGATTTACCTGTCTGATGGAATCAACTTAACAGAATACACAGACCAGAATCCTATTCTTAACAAGAACCACTGTTTATTACAAAAAAAAGTACAGTTTAATCCCAAATAAACAGCAAACAAGGACTACCAACATCTGGCTGCACTAATTAAAACTCTAGCCTACACACACACACACACACGCACACACACACGCGCGCGCACACACACACACACACACACACACACACAGTCTCACAAACACACACACACACACACTCACACACTCACACACACACACAGACACACACACACAGACACACACACACAGACAAAACTGAGACAAAAAAAAAATTGCTTTATGAGCAGAGGGGGAAAACAATGCTGGGGAACCAGGTTCAATAACACCAGTCCACAGAGTTCATTGGGATATTCCCTTTAGCTGGCCAGAATTTGCTGTTTTCAATCCTCTTTCTCGAAGTCCTTTCACTTCTTTGCAGAAGGTACAGGATGGTTGGTACGTGGACTGCAATGTCTCTTTGCTACCGATTGAAGGTAACAGCTTACAGTAACTGATGGGAGAAGATAACGAGCTTTTTCTGGCTTCAAGTATTTTTAGTTCAAGAAATAGAGAGAAAAAGACACAAACAGTCTGTTCTTCCAGCAATCCAAAGGTTTCTCACTGTATCATTCACACCCTCAAGACTGTTCAGCAGCCCAGGAAACAATCAGAGATTTGGGATTGGGTTGATTAGTATCCATAACAATTGCACACACCAACCAGCTACTAACTGCTGCCCAGTATTATTCCACATGCACACTTTGTTGGCGGGATGAAGAGTGAGGACAAGGGGGACCTGATCACGCTGTTGTAAGTGTTAGGAAAGGAGAAGAGCGGAAGCACATGTGTTAAGTCAGATGCAGTTGAGGACCCTGCCAACCACAACGAGTGGGAAACTGCTTGTCCATATCCTACCAACCTACATCCGCGAATCCTCTGATGCCTTCTGCCATACTGACAATTTCCTGTTCCCTAGCTCTAAATGCCTCCTTGTCACCATGGATGTCCAATCCCTCTATACCTCCTTTCCCCACCAACATGGTCTGAGAGCTCTGGGCTTATTCCTCCACCAGAGACCTGAACAATCCCCATCCACCGCCGCTCTCTTCCACTTGGCTGAGCTTGTTCTCTCACTGAACAATTTCTCCTTGACTTCCTTTCAAAGTTGGGCAAGTATTTCCCAAGGATATCTCTGAAATTGTCCATAGTTTTGGTTTCACCATTGCCTAATATTTGTGTAGAATGGGTGGCGTGATGGCTCAGTGGTTAACACTGCTGCCTCACAGCACAAGGGATCCGGGTACAATTCCACCCTTGGGCAACTGTGTGGAGTTTGCACATTCTCCCTGTGTCTGCGTGGGTTTCCACTGGGTGCTTCAATTTTCTCCCACAGTTCAAAGACGTGGTTAGGTAGATTGGCTAAATTGCACATTGTGTCTAGGGATGTGCAGGCTCGGTGGGTTAGCCATGAGTTATAAAGATAGGGTAGGGGGATGGGTCTGGTTGGAATGCTCTTTCGAGGGTCGATGTGGACTCAATGGGTCGATTGGCCTGCTTCCACACTGTAGGGATTCCAAGATTCTCGTAGTTACTAATGCTGGTGAAACATGGTGCTCACAAAAGCTTGCTTGTTGACTTTTTTTTTATATTTGCCTGTTCATGTTGGGAAGTGTTAGTTTCAATGTTGGACATCCTAATGAGTTTAGCCTTATAGGAAGAAAAGAAAATCTTCGTTTCTATAGTGCCTGTTATGGCCTCAGATATCCCAAAGCACTTCACAGCTTTATACATACCTTTGAGGCAGTGTTTCTATTGTCCCTATTTCTGTACCACATTGTTTCCATTTCTAGATAAAACTTTAAGACAGCAGTGAGCATTTGGACTGTGACCTGCTGGAAATACATTTGACCAGCATGTTGTCAGCCTGTGCTTGAGTTTCAGTTCTATAACAAATTAGTAGTATAATGTCTTGCCACAAATCTAGAAATAACTTATTTTTTTAAAAAATCAACAAAAAATGCTGTTTGAAGTTCAGCTCATAAAGGTAGTTATGACTCAGTCAGTAACTGAAGTAGGAATTTGACATATGCTAATGCTGATGCTAATGCAGACGGCTGTGTATTACTCACTGTGCATTAGAAGGTCCTTGTGCCATCTATTTTCCAAACATTATCTTGAGCACCTGTCAGGAGGAGTATGTTGATGTTCTCCTGAGATCCTGATCTGACACTCATTTCTGAAAATCCACCATGTTTGAGCTGTTGAACATGAATGTAGATCTGAATTTACTGCAGGTTGAGAAGTGTGAACGATGGCCAATCAAATGCTAAATAATAATTCTTTTGTCCTTTTTCAGGAGAATATTAGCATCTCTGCAGCATGCATTGCTTGGTGAAGCACTGTAGTTTCTCACTGGGATAAACAGATGGTGCCTGTGTGTATTTTGCCTTTGTACTTTATTCTAGTTAGTTTATTTTAACCTGGATACACCCACACACTTGATGTACCTTGAGCTGTGTAGAATTCTGTGGTCAGAACATTAATGCAGCTTAAGAAAGTGGATTAAATGCTGAAAGTTCTGGATTTGACATAATAGGATGTGCAGGGACACAGGTTTAATCATTGGAGAAACTCTACATATCTGGCAGTATCAGTGGAGAAAAAGCAGAGTTAACATTTCAGGTCCAGTGATCCTTCTTCAGAACTGGACCTGAAATGTTAACTCTGCTTTCTCTCCACAGATGCTGCCCGACCTGCTGAGATTTTTCCAGCAATTTCTCATTTTGTTTCTGATTTCCAGCATCTGCAATTCTTTGTTTATTTGTTCAGGTTTAATCATTGAGCAGGAGGAGTATCCTTGCAACTGGGTGGAATTTAATGAAGGGTGGTGATTGGCTTGATGTCTAACACCAAAGCCAATAGCACCTCAGCCAATTTGATCTCCAGGAACCCCAACAAATTAAACCTCAATTCACTGCAGGAGACCTACAGGGCTCTTGACTCCACAAGGAGGTATTTAATTGCTGCTCTTTCCCTTTGGAGGAAAGGCAGGAGGTGGCTTTCAAAGTGGTCCTCCCTTTGCTGATTCCAGGAGCCTTGCAGAGACACTGAGTGCCCTGAACTAAGGGTACCCTCACAGCCACATCACAACTACCCAGCAAACCTAACCGACATCTCCCTGTATAGTTGCTCCTCAGGCATAGTAGGATGAAGCCCTTATATGAACACTAGTTGTGCCCCAAATTGTTTCCAGGGAAGGGAGGCCACCATCAAGTCTCCCTGCCCTGAATCTAATCAGTAGTGGAGGGGCTGGAGGGGAAAGGTTCCCCGCTTGGGACCCACAAATCTGATCATGTAGAATCTCTGCTTCAAAGCTCACCTGCTTAAATTGTGTCCATGGGTAGCATGATGGTACTGTGCCTTTAAGAGGAATTGGTTCTGTGGTGTTTCTCTTTCAGAGAGATGTTGCCAGTGGTACCAGAATATTTGCTTCAGAAGCAGTGGGTAAACAGCTTTGAGCTCCCTAGGTGTTTTTTTCAAATGAGACAAGAGAAGGGTGGAGTCAGGCTCACACAGACCAAAGGTTTTAGTTTTACTTTTAGTTGAAGTTGAAGTTGGGGTTTGAAGCTGCTAGATACATCTCTCTCTGCTGCAGCTAAAAGATTGAGGTCTTTCTCTGCTGCTAGATTGAATTTTTGGTGTTCCTTTCTCTTGGACTGGAGATAGCACATGAGAAAATCCATTTTGCTGCATTTGTGTGAATGCATTGTGCCAATGGTGTGTGAATGAGATGCTGCTATATTAGAAGAGCTGATGAGTAGTAAAATTATACATTTTTTGGTTAAGTATTTCAATTGGATTAAAGTTATGCAAGTTTTTTTTTGTTTGTATTTTAACCACGGTGTAAGACCAAAGTGCATTTTGCTTAAAACCTTGTAGTTTGACCAATCAAATCACATTTGGAACACAGCGTCTTACACTTGCCTTTAAATAAGATAAAAGTTAGGGTCTAGGCTAACTCCTAGATATGTTTTGAGGGGATTTGGTTTTGTCCATGACAGAAGCCAGAACATAATTGGGTTGGACCTGTCCGCAAGACTTTGCATACCTCTTGTGCAGTACTCAAACATTAGTATTGAGGACAGGCATGTTAATAATAATTGTCTATTAATTAGTAGCTCATCAGGTGTTAATTAACTGTGAAATACTTTATTTGAAGCAGTAAATCACATTATAAGCTATGAAGCAGGTATTAAGGCAAACCGAGATAACAAGGTGTGGAGCTGGATGAACACAGCAGGCCAAGCAGCATCATAGGAGCAGGAAAGCTTGACATTTTGGGCCTAGACCCTTTCTGATGAAGGGTCTAGGCCTGAAGCGTCAAGCTTTCCTGCTCC
>JAHRHZ010000056.1:3886483-3963016 GCA_024137785.1 Ginglymostoma cirratum | reverse complement strand
GTCAAGCTTTCCTGCTCCTATGATGCTGCTTGGCCTGCTGTGTTCATCCAGCTCCACACCTTGTTATCTCAGATTCTCCAGCATCTGCAGTACCTATTATCTCTGATACAATTAAGGCAAACCAACTGATTTCTGTTTGTGCAGTGTGCAAACCAATAGCCAACTAACTGCCCAGGCCCAGTTACAACATTATATACATATGGAGTCTTTAAGGGTGGGTTCTCTTAAAGGCACAGTACACCTACAACAAAGACATTCTGTCAGATAGGAAACAATAATAGGATTTTCCACTCAGTTCCAGCTTAACGCACTCTCACTGCCAAACTTCACATCTGAGTCTGTGCCACGAGAAGAAAATCATAATAAAATTTCAAATTTTTCAAGAAAGTGTCCCTGTTCTGAGGCACTAAATGAGGGCATCATGACTGCTTGAAAGATTTGTATTCACATAACACCTATCATGACCAGTAGACATCCCAAAGCACTTTACAGCCAATTAAGTAATTTTTCAAGTGTGGTCATTCCTGTTACACATAAATTGTGGCAGCCAACTTACATACGAAAAAGCTTCAATAGGCAGCAGTTCAATAATGACCAGCTAATCTATCATTTTTCTAAGCCCAATTGCTGATTGATATTTCCCCATTCACAAGTGATAACTCCTTGTTGTTCTTCTGAATAGAGCCAGAGGGTCTTTTATGTTCACCCAAGTGGGCAGACAGAGCTTCAGTTTGATGGTTCAAGTGAAAAGAGATACCTCCAAAGTTCCACAGCCTCAATGGGCTGTCTGCTTTGATTTTCGTACTTAGGTCCTGGAGTGAGATTTGATTTTTTAAAAAAAATTCATTCACAAGATGAGGGCATCACTGGCTAAGCAGCATTTATTGCCCATCCCTAACTGCCCTCTGCGCAATTAAAAGTCTACCACATTGCTGTGGGTGTGGAGTCACATGTAGGCCAGACCAAGTAAGAATGGCAGTTTCCTTCCATAAAGGGCATTAGTGAGCCAGGTGTGTTTTTTTTTCTCCTGACAATCAACAATGGATTCATGGTCATCACTAGATTATTAATTCCAGATATTTATTGAAATCAAATTGAACCATCTGCCATGGTAGGATTTGAACTCATATCCCCAGATGTTATCTGATTCTCTGGATTAACAGTCCAGCAATAATACCACTAGGCTATTGCCTCCCCATGACTGTCTGGCCCAGAGGTGAATTACCAATTCAGCCACAGCTGAAGCATTTTCTTTTCCAGTTTTATTACCGTTTGGTCTTACTTATGTTCACAGGAAAAAGAGAGATCAGCAAACAGACCTATGTCTCCTGTGAATCAGCAACAATTACATCCTGTTACATGCGTTCAGAGTGAAGCTACCAATAAACCTTAAAATTGTTTATCACAGTGGAGATCTTATTTAATATTCAACCCGCTGACATGTTTATTATGCAGTCAGGGCATTATAAAAATCAAATTAATCAATGTACAAAACTTTAGTTGGGCCACATTTAGGGTATTGTGTACAGTTCTGGTTGTCACACTATAGGAAGGATTTGGAGGCTTGAAAGAGGGTGCAAAAGAGGTTTTCCATGGTATTGTCTGTATTGGAATATATTAGCTATAAGGAAATGTTGGACAAACTTGGATTGTTTTTGCGAGAGTGTCGGCAGCTAAGAGGTGACCTGATAGAAGTATATAAAATTATGAGAGGTGTGGATAGGGTGCAAAGTTGGAGTCTTTTTCCCAAGGTGGAAATGTCAAGTATTGGGGGCATAGGTTTAAGGGGAGAGCAGGAAAGTTTGCACATGTTTTGCACAAAGGATGGTAGGTGGCTGGAACACACTGCCAGGGGAAGTTGAAGAAGCAGATAGGACAGACAGGTTTAAGATGCATTTAGACAGACACACGATCAGGCAGGGAAGAAAGAGATATGGACCATGTACAGGTAGATCCAATTACTTTAGAATCGCATAATGATTGGCACCATGGTGTTGGGCTGAAGGATTAGTTCCTGTGGTGTTCTATTCTATGTTCTATGCTCCAATTACTGAAACAAACTGCCAAGATTGAAAAGGGTTCTTATCTCTGCTTAGCCCATGGACAGCTATCCTAAGAGACATCAACCAAATTTATTTTCATCAAATGGTAAAAGCCCATGAAGTTACCTCTGTGTTAACAAGAGAAAAATGACCTTTTATTTCGGGTTTCTTAAATGTTTCTGTCCAGATTTCTTTAGATTAATGCATTGTTCCTCTTTGACTGAGCAGCTAGGGGGTCTGTTATTGTTGTTGCATTATAAATTAACATCTAAAGCACCATTCCACAATGAAGGTTAAATCGATACAGAAAGGATATGGCCACTTTTATCCATTGATCATGAGCCAATAATTAAGTCACTAGCAAAAAGCAACTGCAACTTTGAAACTGTCAGGTAAGAACCTTAGGGTGCTGGAGCAAACTTGCGATGGTGTCACAGAGCTGCTCCTCACTGGTATAAATAGCACAGCTTGGGTAGAGTTATTGATGTGCTTAGAGAGAAGAACATGGATGGAACCATCTTTCAATAATGTAACAGTAAGATTGGAGCTTGCTGTAGCTCTGAATGCCATATATTGAAGTACTTAGTCTTAATATGTAAGAAACAGTGTTATAAAGAAGCCCAAGCTTGAAGATAATTCTTGATCTTGTCTTCTCATCAACTGGTCTGTCCATGAACTTAAACTCCTGCCTGTGGGCATAACATCACACCACGAAAGAGAAGCAAAACCATGGAAGTGCAGGAAATGCAGCAGTTCCGTCACAATCCGCAAAGAGAAACAACAGATTAATATATTGAGTAACTTACTCTTTGTTAGAAATGAAAACTGAAAGATAACCATGAGGGTGGGGGATAGAACGGCTACACCCAGTTGTAGAAAGGAAGGTAATGTGTTGAATCATCTGCAAATTGCAGGAATTAATGAATGGTGTGAAGAATCAACCTCTGAAGCAATAGAAAGATATTTTAAAAAGTCAAAATGCAACTGTAAAGCAAAGCAGAAATTCACACAAGAGAAAAGGCAAAAAGACAGCATGAGGAATTAGGACAATTGTTGCAAGGATGAGTTCAAAATGAGGGCAAAGTTCAAACATCGGTTCCGCCAACCCCAAAGAGCAATAGAATACTAAAGGCAATACCATGGATATAGACCTCCCCTCCGCTTCACCAGAACTGTGCTCTGATGATTGATCCACATTTAAAATGTTACTTAAACCAGTTTTCAGACCATAGGGCTGTGGAATACCCAGAAGACATAAAACACATGAAGTAGAAGCAAAAGTAGGCCATTCAGCCCCTCAAGAATGGTCCACCATTCAATAAAATTGACATTTTGTGACTCAAGCACGAGAACACCTCGATCCCTGTGCATCTCAGAATTCTGTTGTTGTTCTTGTTTTAAGTACAACGTTGCTTTTTTATTCTTCCTGCCAAAGGCAATAACTTCACACTTTCCATATAATACTTAATCTGCCACATTTTTGTCCCCTCATTCAACCTGTCTAAATCCACTTACAACCTCCTTACTCCACTTCACAGCATGCTTCCCTACCTATCATTGTTTTGATTTGCAAATTTAGTCACCATGCCTTCACTCCTCACATTCCAAGTCATTGATACAAATTGTAAAAAGCTGGTCTTAAACACAGACCACCGTGGGTGTCCACTGATCACTTGTCACTTACCCAATCAGCAAAAGGGCCATTTCTGCAAGTTTTCTGTTGTCTGCTGGTATGTCACCCTCTCACACTATGAGCTCCCTGCTTTTTTTAATGTGGCATTGCAAGAAAGTTCAGGTACTGTTTCTGGAACTTGTGCTTATGATGGCTGAAATGGACTAATCACAGAGAGGTAACAGTGGGTTTGGAGAGTTAATGTAGCAACCGCATGGAGGCCAGGTTTCACTGAATTTATTTTGGGACTGCCAGAATACCAGTTTGGCAGAATGAGTACTTCTGTGGATACGATCCCTGGACACCTTAGTGGGAAGTGATTCGATGCTCTGTGGAAGAGAAGAGTAGTCAAGGGAACTTTTGAGATTTCAGAAAGTAGGCGCGAATGTAGTTAAAAAATGCATAAACAAATTGTATCTGCCAAAGAATTTCTAATACAAATACTTCTTTTGATAAGAGATGAGTTGAAGGAATTTCAATGTATTGAATATTTTTGTTAAATAATTGTTTTATTAAGTAGTGGCATCATCAATACACACAGACACTTGTTAATTTTTACCAACACAGATCCTGACTTTGCCCATAGTGCATAGTAGGTGAGCTGGCATAGAGTATGGGGGCTTGGGCTGGCGTGAGTTGATACCAACTTGATATAGGAGCTATGAGAAGCTGGTTGATGGATTTACATGCATATGGTGGCAGAGTGGTCAGAGAGTATGAGGAGCTGCAGGGAGTTAGTAGAGAGGCATTCAATTGCATAGGGATTATGAGAGGCAATGGAGTTGGCATGGATGGGGCATGGGTAGCAAGTAGGAATGAGAAGGGAATATGAGGAGTAAAGGCTGAAGTGATATTTTTGGGTTCCTTTCTTTTGACCAGTGCTGTGTGTCTTTCTCACATACAAGAGATCATTGAGGCCATGTCATCAGATTAGCTTATTGACCACAGTTAAAAGGAAATCTTGGATGAGGAAAAGGGGCATTTCAAAAGCTTCAGAACAGAAGTCGGAATCATCCAACCACAACTGTCAAAAATAAAAGAATTGGTTGAGCTGGAAGGTGTTTTTAGAGGAAATGCAGTGCAAAGAAATATTCCCTCAGTGGTCAGAGTTGATTCTCTTGCAATTGCAACAGAAAGTCAAAAAAGGATCCCTATCTAGAACAAGGATAATGAACACATCTTCCAAAAAAACAGACACAGTCAGAACCCTCAAGGTTTGGCGTACCCATGTCTCTTTTTTGGAAAGAGTAAAACAAAGAGAGGTCATGAAAAGAAAAAAAGTTCAGGCAAATGGTAGAGTTTTGTGATAGGCCTAGACTGGTTGGCTCACTGTATGGCAGACGTTGGAGTAAAGTACAAAGAACAAGTACAAAGAATATGGGGTGGCACGGTGGCACAATGGCACAGTGGTTAACACTGCTGCCTCACAGTGCCAGGGATTGGGTTCGATTCCAGCCTCGGGTGACTGTGTGGAGTTTGTACATTCCCCCCATGTCTGTGTGGGTTTCCTCCTGGTGCTCCGGTTTCCTCCCACAGTCCAAAGATGTGCAGGTTAGGTGGATTGGCCATGCTAAATTGCCCGTGGTGTTCAGGGAGGTGTAGATTAGGTGGGTTATAGGGTGATGGGTCTGGGTGGGGTGCTCTGAGGTTTGGTGTGGACTTGTTGGGCCAAAGAGCCTGTTTCCACACTGTACAGATTCTATGAATATCCTGGGTATAACAAACAGATGATGGAGGCTTGAAAACCTGCAAGCACCAGAAACCAACAGGAAAAACCTTAGATTTAGAGTCATACAGAGAATGGACAAGGCAGAAAATAGAAAACACTACAGAAATAAAATTGCTCTTTGTAGGTTAAGAACAAGGGGAAACACTTGGTCGAACAGGTTATCACTGAATGGGGGTCATGCATAAATGAGGTGGCTGGAATTGGGAAACTGAAGTTAAAGACACTGGGGGAAGAAAATAAAATTAAAGAAATTTTGATTTGGCATTTGGCAGTGGGATCACAGTGGTGAACAATTCAATTACTTCTGTAATCTGAATAGAGATTGAGCAGAAGGACTTTATAAAGATTTGAGCAATTATGAATTTCAAACTGAGATGCAGTTCATAAAATGAGTAGGACTTGCCTTGTGTGGAGATCAACTGTCTCTTTGTCCACAATAACAAATTGAAAATAGAAGATAAATTATAGTAATGGAACAATTTCCAGTAATCGCCACTGCAAAGGGAATGGAAGAATTAGTGCATTAGCTGCAAAGCACACAGTGGTATGAATGAACACCTGCATTAATATGCAATCCTTCCACTATTGAAGCATGCAATAGATGTTTTACATCAAACCCAAAATGGAACCCCGCATGGTGCTTCTTATTCTGAATTATAACAGGTTATTCATCACAGAACATAATTAATATGAAACACAACATTCTAATATGTGCTCCTGCAGATATGTTGACTCAGGCCTATAATTCTGGTAAAATGGAGAGAATTCCTCGGAGAAGGACTAGCCTTACCACATAATCTTAACGACACATCTCTAAATAATTGGAATGTGGATTTACAGAACACATTAATGTAGTAAAGCATGTATACTAATGAGGTAATGTTGTGTATGATTATGCAAAATTGACATTAGCAGCTATGTGCCAGACTCTGAGTAGAGAGAGAGAACATTCTGTACCAGAGAGAGAGAGATGTACTATCCCTCAGTAGAGTATGTCTAATAATGTAAATAAATTGGGCTTTGCAGAAGTGTACAAGGGTTGAGCTATAGTCACTACCAGGTCGCAAGTTCAAATCAGATCCCCAAATGGAATCCAAACTGTTCCAACATGCTTCACAGGAGCCTAATTGAGTACGAAACTACATAAAACCATTACTAGGATGGGTGGCCAAATGTTTTGTCAAAGGTGTAGGTTTTAAGGAGGAAAGGTGCAGGGAGGTTGAAGCTGGTAATTCTGGAGTATATCCTAAGCAGCTGAAACCATGTAGATACCGGGTCACTGAGGATATACAAAACAGGCATTGAAAATGTTTAGATTTTAAAGACATCAAGGGATGTAGACAGAAAGTGGGAATATGGCATCGTCACAGAGGATCAGCCATGATAACCACCAATGGTGGAGTAATAGTTATCAGGGATAAGTAAGAGATCAGTCTAATCTGGTATCTCACAGGGTGGTAAGTCTAGAGGATGTTATGAGAAAAGAGTGGGTGAAGCCACGGAGGTATTCAGCACAAGGATGTGCTTTTTAAAATTGAGGCAACCTAAAAATAATTTATTTAGTTGAGGATGACATCTAGGCTCAGTGGGAATTGGTGTGAGCTTGGATATAGGCAGCAGTGTTTTGAATGAGTTTACATTTATGGCAGGTGTAAGGTGGGAGTTTCATCCTGCCAAACTTTTATTAGTTAAAATAGGTAAATAATTTAAGTCGCATTGCGACTTCCCATCATGCATTCAATTTATCTGCTTACTTGATTATTTGCCAGAATCTTTGTAGGACACGTCTTTCCATTGCACCACTGCACAGCCAGTAACATCAATCACCTCCTGCCTGACCCAATTTTTTATTTCATTTGCGTGTTTTCTATTGTGTGGTCTTCTCTTTGAATGGTTTTTTATTTGAATGCTGCTGACCTCATTGGAAAGAAAGTGTTTGGAGGTGATGCTGACACAGCTGCGTAAGAGGTGTGCCACTGAAGAATCAGAGTCCTGGAGTACGTCAGTGGCATTTGTCATTTTAACTAAGTTTGCTTATTCACCTCCCACATACTCATTGGCTTAGTAATCAGTGTCAGTTCATTCCACATTTAAGTCATTATTAAAATTCTGAAGCAGTGTGCAAAATATTCAAAAATTCTAGGAGAAAACTGATAGAGTTACGTGCTCTATTATTGGTGGTGTATTTCAATCCACTCAGGAAGTCATCGTGCCAAGACAAAAAACACTTTTTTACCTGCAAGTTGTACTGGGGGCTATGGATAATGATGGCAAAGGCTCCAACTTTCTATTCATCATCTGGGCCAGTGAGGAATCTCTCCTCATCTTTACCGCTTACCACTAGCTTGTGTTGGAAGGATTTGCAAGTGAAAACTCAACCCATTAAGAGCCGTAGAAACTAGGAGCGGGAGTCAGTCATTTGGCCCTTTATGCTGCTTTGAAATTCAATATGATCATGGCTGATCCTCTATCTCAATGCCATATTCCCTCTTTCTCTCTATAACCCATTGATACTTTTAAAATCAAAAGGTTATCAGTCTCTTTCTTGAATATACTCAATGACCTTGTCTCCACACACCCCTATTGTCCCAAATCTCACTGATTGATCACCCTTTGAGTGAAGAAATGTTTCCTCATCTCAGTCCTAAATGATCTTTTTGAAAATATGAACCCTTCGTTCTAGACTCATCCAACAAGGGAAACATTCTCCCTGTATCTAGTCTGTCTAGCCCTGTTAGAATTTTATACGTTTCAATCAGATCCTTTTCTTTCTTCAAAACTTGAGTGAACAGAGGCCCAGTTAAACCAATCTCTCCTCACAGGATAGTCCTGTCATCCCCAGTATCAACCATGTGAACAATGTTCTCTCTATGTTGCACATGCAACCTTGCCAGTGTTCCTCACATGACAATCAGCATTGGCATTAACTTCTGTTTCTGGAAGTCGCTACTGTACCCGGGCTTTGAAAAATAGGGCAAACACTGCTAGTCAACCTTCACTGCATTCCCTCTATGGCAAGTAGATACTCTCTAAGGTGGGGAGATCAAAGCTGCACATAACACTCCGGATGCTGTCTCACCAACAGTATGACATCCTTCCTTCTTTTTGGAGGACTTGTGGCGTAGTGTGGAGCCAGGAATTCCAGATTTGAGTGCTACGCTGGTATTAATGATGGCCAAAGAAGACGTGTTCATTACACAACCAACTTATCAACTTGTAGATCCTTCTAAAACTTTCCAATGATAGGTTGTGAAAAGCAAGAGAGATTCCTGGTGATGAAAAGAATGTTGGAGCCTCTGTCATCAACACCAGTAGCTCCAGACCAATGTAAAAGTGTACGTTGCCATAATCTACACAGTGCATTCGCTCATAATTAATGAATTTGCAGTGTGATATAGGTAATGAATGCAGTTTTACCATATTGTAAGGCCATTCTCTGTAGGTAATCTCCTGAAGGTTGAGCAAGGAGAGGTGAATAGATTTATCCTTTGGTGTTGTCTATGCAACTTATTAGCTAGGGATTGGTGTGTCACTAGAGATGATCATGATTATCATGCTGATCCTGTGTGTTTCTGAGTGTGAATGCAGACTATGAAGCCAGATTGCAAAAAAAATGTAAAAATACTTGCATTTACGTAGCAACTTTCCTCAGCAGGCATCAGCCATCCCAAATGTTTGCTAGCTAATAAAGTCCTTTTGCAGTCTAATCACTGTTGGAACCACAGCACCAAACTGTACCCAGCAAACTGCCACAGACAGCAAGTCACAATGAGCTATAGCCATTTTTATGATGTGTATTGAAAGATAAGTATTAAGCAGGTCACTGGAGATGTCTCTTAGAGATAGATTTTTCAATGTAGAACTGTGCAATCTCTTACAGTCAGCTGAGAAAATAGGTCAGGCCTCAGATTAGTGTCTCATCTGAATGACAGCACAACATTCCCTCAGTACTGCACTGAGGTATCAGCATTCAGCTTTACCCTCAAGTCCTGGATTTGGGTTTGAACTCAATCTTCTGATGTAAGAGGTGAGCCTATCATCCAATGAGCTACCAAACTGCTGCCATGACAGAATTTGAAGATTTGGCACATACAACTCTATATCCAATGTAGCAGCAGAGACTTGGCTTCTTTTTAGTTTTGTAAAATAAATCTACTGCACCACTGGACTGTATAAATATCTTAATGCTTAATAAAACTTCTGCATTTGTTTTTATGTCAAAGCATCTCTAATGTGTATTTTACACTGAATAACTTATTGGAGGGAAACATTTTTGGAAACAGACAATTTGTACACACATCTGTGCCCCACAAATATCATACAATTTAGTAATCTGTTTCATATTGTGCGGTGAGATCTCTGAAGAATGTTGGTCAAGACAATAACAGAGCACCAAGTTATTTTGCAATAATCTCTAGAAAGTGATTCAGAGGTAAGATCCAATTTTAAACTTTGGAATTATGCAAATTCTACACAGGAGTGACGTAAGACTGATTTTTTTTTAGAAAATGGACAAGTTTGCTGCAACTTTCAACAGTTTGTCCCAATGCAGCGTGTTATCAGCTAGATTTAAAACTCATCAACAACACCAGTTTAAACTTTTAGTTGTTTCTTAATATGGGAATTTGAGGTATTGAGGAGATTTTTGAGTTTGGGTGTGAATGGATGACTGTTAGTTATGCCTTGGCTGAATCTTTTCCTTCAGTGGGTATAAAAATTGGACAAAATGCATAATTAGCAGATAGACTAAATCTTTCCCTGGGCAGGATCTCCACCTCCCAGTGCTGGTAGTGAATCCTATGCTCCTTGGCCAGCTCACTTGCATCCATTTAGAATCATAGGGCCACTAGTTGCCTTGAGGGAGCTCTTCCAACTCCCATCCGAGAGGAGATCTTGCCTCTGCAAGCTATTGCCCAATCAAAGGGACAGCAGCTTCTTGTCCCTGCAGTGCCAAAGGGAGCAGTGGCCACTGCTGGCACTGCAGGCAATCCCAACGAGGAGACAGCAATGGAATCTGGAATTAAAATGGTAAATCAGTAGTCTTGTTTGGACCAAGCTGGAAGGCCCAGGTGAAAGGGATGTGGTCAAGAGCCAGGATATCAGAGTGGGATGGGATGAATTACCTCCAAGTACACACACCGCTTGCCTGGTGACACACTCTTCAAGATTTACCCAGCAGTCTGAACTCATGGTGCCAGTCTCCCTGCCTCTAGTAAAGTCTCAGTGGTGACCTTAGATGGTCATTAATTTGGGCTTCAATTGTTTAGAAATGAGGAAACCACCCTACTACTCACCTTCTGCTGGTAATAAACCTTCAGGTTGGATAGGAAATAGAAGTGGTGCCACTTCCACTGCACCACATTTTGTGTTCTACTCCCTCATTTCCTTCTTCAGGGGTTTATAAAAATCCAGCCCTGATTTCCAAAAACAGTTTTCTGTCACACCTGAACCCAAAATGACCACTAATGCTTCCAAAATGTTTTCTTTCAGCTCTGATTAATGCACTAATTTGGACCTGTTCAGTTTGAAACTGGAAACTGGATCAAAGTGACCCAGCTGAGGTGACATTGTTGGTATTCCAAGGATCTTGTAACTTCAGTTTGGAAAATGCATCAGAATGGTGCTCAAGTTCCAACTCAAAATAACATATTGCTGTTATGACCTTGAAAGGAATTAATGCTGTTGGAGGTGTAGATCCTTATTCTTTTAAGTTCTTTTGAAAATTCATCAGATAATGTATGGGAGTTTAGGGCTGGGGGGTAATCGAGGGGGGTGGTGGCGCGGTGTGTGAGCTTCAGATTGCAATAGGCCAGTTGTGGATGCACATCAAACCCCAGCATGAAATTATTTTTCACCAGACTGCAGCGGCTGTCACAGGATGATGAAAGTCTAAAGATATTCTCCTCCTGCTGTCATATTGTCCGGTATGTTGGACATAATGGATTTTTGTTTTATTCTTTCATTGGATGTGGGCATTGCTGGCAAGTCCAGCATTTGTTGCCTATCCCAGATAGCCCTCGAACTGAATAGCTTGTTGGTTTATCTCAGAATGGAGTTAAAAGTTAATCACAATGCTGTAGACAGACCAGGCAAAAATGGAAGATTTCCTTCCCTAAAGGAGTTGAGTGAACAGATGGGTTTTTATGACACTTGATGATCATTTCACGGCACCATTAGTGAGCCTGGCTTTTTAACTCCAGGTTTATGAATAAAGTTTAAGCTTAAACTCTGAAGCAGTGGGATTTGAACCTGTCTCACACAGGAGTTAACTTGAACATCAGTGCTACATGGGGTGCCTACCTCAAACATGCTGTGTTTTCCTGACCTGTCAATTTCATAATTACCTCTGCTATGGTCAGTTTGCTCAGATGGTAAGTTGTAAAACCAGCAGTGCTTCTACATCGTTTTCCGCACAATTGGTGTCTTGTAAATATAATAATTTTCAGCTTTTGCGCCTGGACTTTGAGACTTGCGTTCTAATAAAATATTCAATATTTGCGTGTTGTATGTGTCTTAAATGTCTTAAATTACTCCAGTGAGCATCACTGTGCAATACATTTGAAGAGGTGCTATTAATTAGCCAACAGTTTAGGAAAATTAAGGAAATTAAGTTACTTAAATATTAAATATTTAATTAAATGTCCTAATGAATTAAATATCCTAATTAAAAATCCTAATTAAATACTTATGAAATTAAGTTATCATAAACAGTTTTCAATATCACATTTCCAATTGATCGCTTCCATTTTGTATTTGCAGACAGCAATTTTATCCTTGCGAATGCTCAGGTGTACCGTGGCTTTCCCATTGTGTACTGCTCAGATGGATTCTGCGACCTTACTGGCTATGCTCGCACTGAAGTCATGCAGAAGAATTGTGGGTGCCGATTTCTGCACGGAGCAGAGACTAATGACCAGGTTTCTGTGCAGATTGAAAAAGCACTTGACAGCAAGCAAGAGTTTCAGGGGGAAGTGCAATTCTACAAGAAATCAGGTAAATGTTCAGTGTTGATGAGTGTTATGTCCTTGTGTACACCCATTTCATCAGACCATAACACTAAGGGGCAGAAGTAGAGCCTTTAGGCCATTAATCTGCTCCATCATTCAATGATGACATGGCTGATCTCATAATCCAAGACTCCACTTTCCTGCTTTTTCCCCATAATCTTTGATTCCCTTAATGATTAATAATCTGTCCATCTCAGCCTTGAATTTACTCAATGACACAGTCTCTACTGCCCTCTGAGGTAAAGAATTCCACAGATTCACTAACCTCTGTGTCTTAAAGGGATGATATGTTCTCCTGAAATTATTTCCTCTAGTCCTCGACTGTCCCACAAGGAGAAACAACCTTTCCACACCCACCCTGTTAAGTCCCCTTAGAATCTTATATATTTCAATAAGGTTGCTTCTCATTCATCTAAACTCCAATGATTACAACAGCTATTCAACCTCTCCACATAGTCCAATATGTCCATACTTGGGCTCAGTCTAGTGAACCTTCTCTGGACTGCTTCCAATGCCAGTGTATATTTAGATAAGGGGCCCAAAACTGTTCACAGTATTCCAGCTGTGGTCTGACTATTGCCTTGTATAGTTTCAGAAAAACTTCCCTACATTTATCTTACATTCTCTTTGAAACAAAGGCCTTGAGATTAATTCATTCCACATTTTATCTGCTCAAGATAACTTTTAATGGCAATGTTTAAAGGGAGTTAAATAAATATTAAAGCTCGTGTCCATATAATGCAGTTTATTATACCTGGGCTATCAAGCAAGGTTAATACAAGGGAAATGTTGTATTAACATCTCCATCTTTGCTTCACATTTCAAATATACTAGAACATTTTAAATCTGCCTGAGATCATAACAGCTGTATGTTGAGAAGGGTCCTTTGCACATAATGGATAACCCTTCATCACATTCACCAAAGCTGATGGATAATTAACATTCTATCGATTATCCATGTTAGAATATGTTCAAGGTCTTTCATTCTAGATTATTACATGGTCCCACTGCCCTCATCCCTAAATAACATTTCCAAAATCTTATATGAAGCAGTTTTGAGCTTTTCAGTAGAGATTCCAACATTGTTATTGTGGATTTACATCTCAAAGGTTAAAGTGTTTAAAGGTCACAGGCTCGTGATATTCTGTGGGGCTCTCTAAATCTTGCTCCCTATGCTCAGCAGTGTCAGTATTGTACTTCAGTGGTATTATAGAGCAACATTTGGTGAAGCCAGTTTATTGGTTTGCAGCCCACAGCATTAACAGGGATTACAGATAAAAGCAAAATTGCACAGATACTTGAGATCTGAATTCAAAATAGAGTCTGCTATGAAACTCAGCAGGTCTGGTATCACGCATGGAGACTAAAATAGAGTTAAGATTTTGAGTCTGGTATGACACTTCTTTAGAACTGTGGTTGTGGAATTGTCCCTCGTCAAGCCTGTTTTGTCCAGTTTCTACATTTATCGTCCTGTAATGGACTCATTTTCCTTCATGCCACTCCATCACCAATAAGATTATCTTCCATTTCTGGCTTGTCTGAAAAACAATCAAGTAAAACCTTCAGCTTCTCAATAATCTGCATTCCCCTTTTCTCAATAGATGTTAATACGGTGCCTTTTTCAAAGATGTTAAATGATTGAATCAAACTCCTTCTTTGTTTCAATGTTCCCAGGAATCCCTTGCAGTGAATAATATTATGTGCAGTCACTGAGCTTTTCCTGATCAGTTGGCCTCCTAATGTTTGCTTATCCTAGCCCTTTTTGAATGCATTTTCAAGTCAAGTTGACCAAAGCTATTTGATATGTTCCAGAACTGACTGCTCATTGACTTGTAAACAGTAACTTTTGAATTTTTTGTTCCTTTATTCATTAACAGGATGTGGGTATCACTGGCTAGGCAGCATTTATTGCCCATAGGGCAGTTCAGAGTCAACAACATTGTTCTGAAGTCACATGTAGGCCAGACTAGGTGAGGACAGCAGCTCCCTTAGGGGATTAGTGAACCAGATGTGTTTTTCCTCAACAATTGACTCATGGTCATCATTAGATTCTTAATTCCAGATATTTTATTGAATTTAAATTCCACCACCTGCCAAGGTGGGATTTGAACCTGGGTCCCCAGAACATTGTCTGGGTCTCTGGACTTACAGCCCAGTGATAATACCACTAGGCCATCACCTCCCCCTAATTTTGTAAGAACATAAGAACTAGGAACAGGAGGAGACAATTCAACCACCCCCCCACCTCCGAGCCTGCTGTGCCATTTAATACGATCATGGCTCCTCTATTCTCCGTCTCAACTACTCTTTCCTGTCTGATCTCCATAGCCTTTCAACCCATTACTAACTAAAATTTTGTCTATCTTCTCCTTAAATTTACTCAATGTTCCAGCCCTAATCCACCACACTCCGGCCTAGCGAATTCCATGTATTTATAACCCATCGTGAAAAGTTATTTTTCCTCATCTTTGTTTTAAAACTTCCACCCCTTATCCTAAAATAATGATGTCTTGTTTTGGCTTGTCCTACATGAGGAAACACCCTTTCTGTGTCAAGATTGTCAATCGCCTTTAGCATCTTATATCCCTCAATTAGATAGAACATAGGACATTGAACATAGAACGGTACAGCACAGGAATGGGCTGCTCAGCCTATGAATATTGTGCTGAACATGAAGCCAAATTAAACTAATCTCTTCTGCCTACCCTTGGTCCATATCCCTCTAGTCCTTGCACATTCGTGTGCTTATCTAAAAGTCCACTAAACACCCTTATCGTGTCTGCCTCAACCACCACTCTTGGCAGTGCGTTCCAGACTCCTACCTCTCTCTGTATAAAAAACTTGCCCTTCACATCTGCTTTGAATTTTTCCCCTCTCACCTTACACGCATGCCCCCTAGTATTAGTCTGGGAAAAAGATTCTGACTGTCAACCCTATCTATGCATCTCATAATTTTATAGACTTCTATCAAGTCTCCCCTCAGCCTCCGCCACTCAAGAGAAAACATTGCGAGTTTTTCTAGCCCTCCTCATAGGTCGTACCCTCTAATCTGGGCAGCATTTTGGTAAACCTCTTCTGCACCCTTTCCAAAGCCTTCACATCCTTCCTGTAATGTGGTGACCAGAACTGAACACAATACTCTAAGTGTGGCCTAACCAAAGCTTCATAAAGCTGCAACATGACATCCTGACTCTTGTACTCAATTCCGCGACCAATAAAGGCAAGAATGCCATTTGTGTTCTTTACCACCCTATCCACCTGCATGGCCACTTTCAGGTTACCACTCATTCTTCTAAACTCCTAAACTTCTCTGTCTGTCTACATAAGACAAACCCCCATCTCTTCCCCTGAACTTCCTCTGAACTGCATCCAATACAATTACATCCCTCCTCAAGTAAAAGGACCAAAATTGTCCACAATACTCCAGGTGTGGTCTCACTAATGTCTTATACAGTTGAAGCAACGCTTCGCTACATTTATACTCTATTCCTTTAATAATAAATGTCAAAATTTCATTTGTCTTCCTTATTACCTGCTTTATCTGCACTCCAGTTTTCATCGATTCACGGACCCAGGTCCCTCTGTACTTGAAGCACTCTGGACATTCTCTCAATTTCGATAATAAGTTGCCTTTCTATTTCTCTGATCAAAATGGATAACCTCACACTTATGCATATTAAACTTCATCCACCAACTTTTGGCTCATTCACCTAATCTATTCATTACTCATTTGTAAATTCGTTTCTTTTTTGCAATTTACTTTCACACCTCTTGTCGTGTCATCTGCAAATTTGGTTATAGACTTTCTACCCGCACATCCAAGTCATTAAAATAGATAGTAACTAGTCGGGGCCTGAGGATCCAAATCCTAAGGCACCCTACTAATTATGTCCTGCTGATCAGTAAAGGAGCATTTTTCCCCAATTCTGTGCTTTCTGTTGGTTAGCCAATCCTCCATCCAAGCTAATAAATTACCCTTAACCCCAGAATTTCTGTGCTGTCCCAGAAGTTGTTGACATGCTACATCTAGAATCTATCAGAGATGTCAGAGGGATTTTTTCTCTTGACGTTTCAACAGGCAAGAAAATGTTAAATTATACGTTGCTAAGTGATTTTATTCATGCAACTGCACACACTAATCCCTGCAGTTGCTGAGAATCTGAATTGTTTAAGCAAATATTTGAAATATTCAAGAGGTCAAGCAGCATTTGTGGAAAGGAAACAAAGTTAATGTTCTATGTCAATGACTTTTTACCAGAACTTCTGCCTGATCTGCTAAGTATTTCTAACATTCTTTATTTCCATTATTAACTCAACAGTTTGATTATTTTATCTATTTAAAGTGTTGCATGAATTTTGGTCCAAACCTAACAATACAAACTGATTTGCAATTAAAATTCTTTTTTAAACATTTTTGCATTTTTAACTTACTCCATTGCTTCCTAACAATATATACATTCAACTTTAAAACTAGATGTTGGGATCCATCAAATTATTTACAGCTTTCACGGGAATCTAAGAAACCTTTGAGCATTGCAATTATTTCCATTTTATCAAAAGGAGAAAGGATTGGTTTCTACATTTCAGAGGCTGAGTGCCATTGCTCAGATACCTGCTCCTATACAAAGCCTGTCATAAGGTTGGTCCTGTTGTAGTCTGGCATACCGACCTCTACATTGCAGAAGCTAAGTGCCAGCTCTCAGATGCCACCTCCTATCCTTGCCTGGACCATGACCTCAACATGACACATCAGGCTATTGTATCGGCTATGGTAACTGACCCCATTTCATCTGGTGACCTCCCCCCTGCCCCCAACCCCACTGCTTCCAAGCTGATAGACCCCCAGCTCCACACAGTTCGCTTCTACCTCCTTCCCAAAATCCACAAACAGGACTGCCCGAGCAGACCCATTGTCTCAGCCTGCCCCTGCCCCAAGGAACTTATTTATTCCTACCTTGACTCAGTCTTTTCTCCCCTGGTCCAGTCCCTGCCCACATACATCTGCGATTCCTCTGACGCTTTATGCCAGTTTCAGAACTTCCAGTTTGCAGGTTCCAGCCACCTTCTCTTTACCATGGACATGCAATCCTTTTAAACGTCAATTCCCCACCAGGATGGTCTCAGGACTCTCTGCTTCTTCCTGGAGCAAAGGCCTGAACCGTACCCACCCACCACCACCCTCCTCCGCTTGGCTGAGCTCGTGCTCACCGTCAACAACTTCTCTTTTAACTCCTTTCATTTTCTTCAGGTCAGAGGGGTAGCCATGGGTACCCGCATGGGCCCCAGTATGCCTGTCTCTTTGTTGAGGAACATGGAACACTCTTGTTCCAGTCCTATTACGGCCCCCATCCACAACTCTTTCTCTGATATATCAATGATATCATCGGTGTTGCTTCCCTTTCTTGTCCAGAATTGGAAAAGTTCATTGATTTTGCTTCCAATTTCCACGCTGCCCTCACTTTCACCTTGTCTATCTCTGATTCCTCCCTTCTCTTCTTCAACGTCTCTGTTTCCATTTCTGGGGACAGACTGGCCACTAATATCCACTACAAATCCACTGACTCACACAGCTACTTAGACTATACATCCTGACACCCCACATCCTCTAAAGACTCCATCCCATTCTCTCAGTTCCCCTGGCCCTGTCACATACGCTCCAATGAGGCCAACTTCCACATGGGAGCCTCCGAAATCTCGACCATTTTCCTCAACCGAGGACTCCCCAGCACCATTATCGACAGTGCCCTCAACCGGGTCTGGCCCATCTCCCACAGTTCCATCCTCACCCCTTCCCTTTCCTCCTGCAACAGCAAGAGGGGTCCCCTTGTCCTTACCTACCATCCCACCAGCATCCACATCCAGAAGATCATCAGATGCGTTTTCCGTCACCTCCTGTGAAATGCCACCACCAGACAGAATGCAAGGACCATTCCCTCTGGGATACCCTGGTCCACTCTTCCTTCACTCCCAACATCCACCCCCTCCACAGCCCCACAGCACCTTCCTCTGCTGTAGGTGTAACACCTGCCCATTTACCTCCTCTCTCCCCAGTATCCAAGGGCCCAAACATACCTTCCAGGTGAAGCAGCACTTTACTTGCGCTTCCCAGAATCTGCATACTACATTCACTGCTCACAACATGGTCTCCTCTACATTTGGGAAATGAAGCGTAGACTGGGTGACATTTACGTTCTGCCCGCTAAAAAGACCCTGACCTTCCAGTTGTCTGCCATTTTAACACATCACTCTGTTCCCTGGCCAACATCTCTGTCTCTGGGTTGCTTCAGTGTTCCAGCGAAGCTCAGCACAAGCTGGAAGAACAACACCTCATTTTCCGCTTGGAGACCCTACAGCCCTCTGGACTCAATACTGAGTTCAATAATTTTAGGGACTGAACTCTCCCATGTCCTGGTCCCTACCCCACACACCAGGCCTTGTTATCACATAGCCTGCCATTACACACTACCTATTGTTAGTCACTAACAGTCCTCATTAACCGCTATTCACCCACCTAGCCAGATCTTTACCCACTCCTTTGTCTATCCAACTGCTCTTCTTTCTCTTTGGGCTCTATCCCCATGTATCATTCACTCCTTACCCCGTCCTCCCACCCTATCTTCTACATATAAGCCGACATTTTCCTAGCTACCATCAGTTCTGAGGAAGGGTCACCAGACCCGAAACATTAACCCTGATTTTTCTTCACAGATGCTGCCAGACCTGCTGATCTTTTCCAGCAACTTCTGTTTTTGTTCCTGATTTACAGCATCTGCTCTTCTTTTGGTTTTTATTTAATTTTATTCATAACAACAGAGTTTTAGACAGAGAGATTTGTGTAGTGCTAAAACATGAGTAAATTATAAGTATACAAAAATTGTGCATCAGTGCCTCATAAGGCATTTTCACACGTATACAGCAGCAAACTTTACATTGACTGCCAAAAGGCTTGAGCTCCAAAACACAATGAGGTGAAAAAGACTCTGAAACATCACTGTGTCAGTTAAAGTACTAAACAATTTTCACGCCTTGACAAAATGCTTGGAAGAAGAGTTCAGTACAGATATTGGCAAAAGGAACTTCAGTGAGGCAATACAATACTTAATTAGATGAATACCTACAGACTTCTGCGATTCATTCAAACATTTTGTTCATTTTATGAGTCAGTTTCCATCGGGATAGATGCAAAAAGGATTTTTGCATGGAAATTTCTTCTGAAACGTTGTATTCAATGTGAGTAGGCTTGACTGCAAAACCTACCATTAGCTTTAAATATAAGGAGAATCTGGCATTTACTATAGTTAACAGTCATAGTGAACCTAAAACTATGACCTCTCGTTGTAGATTGCCCCACATGAGGAAATATCCTTTTTGCACCTACATTGTCAATTCCCCTTTAAGCATTTTACATACCTCAATTAGATCTCCTCTAATTCTTTTAAACTCCTAAACTTCTCAATCTGGTTTATCTCAAAAACCAACGTCACTCTGATCCATTGAGCCCAACTATTGTTCATGAACAAACAGAAATACTACTTCTTAAACATTTAGCATTGTTAAAATGCTGGAATAAACAAGGATTGCGATAGAAATATTGGCGATGAGACAAGGAGTAAAGGTATGTTTTCAACCAGAGTTATCAAGACAATTTGGAGTTGGGTACGAAGTGCGGTGTGTCAAAATTTGCAGATGACACTAAGGTGAGTGGTAGAGCAAAGTGTGCAGAAGACACTGAAAGTCTGCAGAGGGATATAGATAGTCTAAGTGAGTGGGCAAAGGCCTGGCAGATGGAGTATAATGTTGATAAGTGTGAGGTCGTCCATTTTGGTAGGAATAACAGGAAAACGGACAGTGTTTTAAACTGTAAAAAATTACAGCACACTGCTGTGCAGAGGGACTTGGGTGTCCTTGTGCATGAATCGCTGAAGGTGGGATTCCAGGTGCAGCAGGTAATTAAAAAGGCAAATGGAATTTCGTCTGCCATTGCTAGACGGATGGAGTTTAAAAACAGGGAGGCTATGCTACAGCTGCATAGGATCCTGGTGAGGCCACACCTGGAGTACTGTGTGCGGTTTTGTTCTCCTTACTTGAGAAGGGATATACTAGCATTGGAAGGGGTGCAGAGGAGATTCACTCGGTCGATTCCAGAGTTGAGAGGGTTGGATTATGAGGAGAGACTGAGTAGACTGGGATTATACTCATTGGAATTCAGAAGAATTAGGGGAGATCTTATAGAAACATATAAGATTATGAAGGGAATAGATAAAGTGGAGGCAGAGAGGTTGTTTCCGCTAGCAGGTGAAACTAGGACTAGAGGGCATAGCATCAAAACAAAAGGAAGCAGATGTCGGACTGAGGTCAGGAGGAACTTCTTCACCCAAAGGGTTGTGAATCTGTGGAATTCCCTGCCCAGTGAAGTGGTTGAGGCTACCTCACTGAATGTTTTTAAGGCAAGGCTAGATAAATTTTTGAAAGGTAAAGGAATTAAGGGTTATGGTGAGTGGGAGGGTAAGTGGAGCTGAGTCTTAAAGATCAGCCATGATCTTATTAAATGGCGGGGCAGGCTTGAGGGGTCAGATGGCCTACTCCTGCTCCTAGTTCTTATGTTCTTATGTCCTTATCAACAATGTCTGCTTCCTGTATGGCTATTCTTGATTAAGAGGGACTATTTGTTTCACCACTTTTTTAACATTCAGATTTGATTAGTTTGATATTTATTGAGCCAAACTAAACAAATAAAATAGTCTTTTTATCCATTCTGGAGCTTGACTAGCTATGTACCATAGCAGAGAGGAAGGCCAGTTTGTGCACCATGTCTGTTCAGATTCCTTGTTAATGAAGCGATACTAATCTTGTTTCCCTGCTTACTTCCCTTATATATATTTATGCAATTGGTCCTTAAATAATATGGTCTTCAACACAATCATTCCTTGTGCTCCAGAAACCCTGTTGAGATAGCATTTCATCCAAAATCTTTCGTTACTCTGGCAGCGGTCATTTTGATGGATAGTCCTTCTTCACCTGCTTGGCAACCGGAAAAAATAATGTTTTTGTTCAATTTTTTTTTTTGCTCAATTCAAACCATCTTCCTTATTTTAAAACCTACTTTTTATGTTTGCTCTTTACATTTTATGCCCTTCATAAACTGTCACTGTATCAGCTAGACAGCTGGAGGCCACTGCTTGGCACTAAAGGAATGTTTGACAGACTCACATATGTCCCCACGTGTGGGCCTTTGCGATCAGGAGAAGGAGTTGAAGTCTATGGCAGGGACTTTTATGCATTTTGGTTCCACAGGAGGGGTTGAAATATTGTCGTTCATGTGCCTTTCTAAGAATCTGACTCGTCTTCTTGCTAAGTTGACCTCGTGGAAAAGCCACAATTACTTCCCCCATGCAAAACTCTGGTTAAAATAGAAATCAGGCCCTGGTGAAATGGTTGAATCTTGATCTGTGTATTTAAGGAAGAATGCTGCTGTTATCTACTGAATGTTCTTTCCCTCAATGCAGAGGAGTGGGTTACAATTGCAACTTGTAGAAAGTCAACAGGACAACGATGGAACTAATTGGACCTATTTGGGAAGCAATTTCACTGTGGAAAAATCTTTTATAGGATGTTATTTTTGTGACATTTATGTATGACGTACAGTAAACCATTTAATATGTTATAATTATAGGAAAAGTAAACTTTGGGATGGAATACATTAGACAATGTTTTGTATGGGCTCTCTTATCATATAAAACATCAATAGGTATTTGTGACATTGCCCTCAAAGATCGTAGAATTCATATCGCTGTATTCAGAAAGCAAAATTTCACTAACCTGTTCACTGTCCTGTTCTCTGCTCTTCACTTGCAGGCACTGCATTTTGGTGTCTGCTTGACATTGTACCCATTAAAAATGAGAAGGGAGAGGTTGTACTATTCCTGGTTTCCTTCAAGGATGTTACTGATACCCGAGGTATAAACCACCCAGGAGATGGGAAAGAAGGTAAAAGCACATTTTACAATTGCACATTGTTTCCCTGATTTTATACAAGGGTTAATGCACAATTCCACTCCCCTTGGAACTAAAAATAAATAAACTCTTAGGATACACAAATGTTTTTGTTTCAGTCCAATCTTATAGCAATCATTTCAATGCTCTTAGGAACAATGCTTTGTTTCTTGGTAAAGTTTCATAATTGTAATTTTTTCTCCCTTTAATATAAATATGATCAGTAGAGATGGTACATGGATGTCAATGTGGATTATACAGAACTGAAGTCCAAACAGAACTTGATACTACCTATGAAGTGACAATATCGATGTCTTGATAATGTTGTCACTTTATGTTAAATTACATCTAAATATCTCTTTGGTACTTTGTCGCTAGTTTCAGTAAAGTTGAGTGTTTTGTTCTGTAACTTCAAGGCTTCGAATATTAAACTATTTATAAAGTTGACTTTCTGAAAGTTTCTTGGTCAAAGATTTTTTTTTTGCACTGACGTTTTGTTACTGCGCTATAATTATCATTTTAAATTTAAAACAAAATACCAGGACCAGTATGAAACTATCACTTCCAATGCAGATTGTGGAACAACACAGCAGAAATTGGTGATTTTAAGACTACATTTTGAACACCATTCTGTTGCACTTCTCAAATCCCAACATCAGCAAGTGGTGTTACAATGTGATATGTCTCTAATTACCTAAATGCTTGGAATTAAGAACAGACTGTGATAGTCAAAAGATATCACAATATGAGAGAGTGACACGAATACAGTTTAATGTTCTTTTTCCTTCCATGGCATCCTTAGAGTTTATTTATCTTTGACTCTCGGGGGAGTGGAATTGTGTAATAAGGTTTGAACATTTAATGAATTTGTCAGAATGTATCCATTGTTACAACATACTAATGCTAACATCTCTATTAAAATATCAGATTAAGAAATTTGATTTGTTAATATTGTAGGGAATAATTTCACCAGAGCAGTCACTGCTGGTATTTTCGATTATGATGTGACAATTCCAGTGGATTGAGCTGCAATAGAATGAAGTTCAGTGTGAGCAGCCAAGGTTAGATGTTATTCTTTGTAATATTTGCCACATCTCAAATCAAAATAAGAACATAGGAAAAAGAAACATCAGTAAGCCATTTGGCTCCTTGAGCCTGCCCCACCAATCAACAACATTGTGGCTGATCTGATGGGAACCTTAACTCGACACTCCTACCCTCTCCCCTTATAAACCTTTACACCTTGTCAATCAAAAAATTAGCTAAAATGAATTTGAATGTATTCCATGACTCAGTCTCCTCTGTTGGCTGGGGGAGTGAATTCCGTACACTAATAACCCTCTGACAGAAGAGATCCCTCTTCATCTTCGTCTCAAACGGGAGGCCTCTTATTTTGAAATTGGGCTTGTATAATTCTAGACTCATCCCAGATGAGAAACATCCTCTCAGTATCTCTCAGGATCCTATACTTCAATAAAGTCACCACTTGTTTTTCTAAACACTGATGCATATAGGCCTAACCTGCTAAACTATTCTTCATAAGATGTGCCTCACTCCAAGAATTAGTCTCTGTACGATTTCAGAGATAAGGGGTAGGGAGTTCTCCCTAGTATCCCTTAGGGCAATATTAATCCCTGAATAAAAAGACATGTGGACATTATCATGTTGTAGTTTGTGGATACTCATTACGCCTGAATTGACTATGTTGTTTCTTGCATTACGACAGTGATACACTGCAAAACACATAATTGGCTATAAAGCGCTTGAGGTCAGTTAGTGATCATGAAAAGCTTGATATAAGTGCAAGTCATTCAATCTTTAATCTTCCAAATGACTAACTATGACTCTTACTTATCGCATGCAAATTTTGCAACTTCTTAGCCTGTCTCCTAAAATTTGGATGAAACCTTGATTTTGCGAAGGTGAACTCAACATTCTCAACACAGACCAATGTTAGCAGATATATTTCAGATCAATATTCAACACATAATTGAAATCCATGACTAAGGGAAAAGTAATTGAGAATATACAGTATGTGGTCTTCGAATTCTTCTTCTGAATTTAAAGTTATCAACTTGCTTAAACATGATGTAACACTTTTCACTTTCAGTGAAAGAGAAACAGCTTTGATTGAAGTATAACCTTCCGTCTCTTTAATTTTATTGGTTTTATATGGGACTTCAAAAATCATGATTTCAGACAACTCCTTAATATCTAAAAGCTTAACCTGTGTTCTTAGATTGAGCATCAATTATGAATACTACATTCAGATTTGTTGATGATTTTAAACACATTAGTCACACTGTGACATCCATATTCATGTCTGGTTTGCTTTGATAATTACTCTGTTTGTACTACCTTGAGACATAGTTTACAGAAAATTCATTACCAGCCAGCATATGGCAAGCTTAAAACCAATTAGCATCAATGTACTGATATGAGAAAGACAAGAGAAACTTCAGAAAAGGCAACCAAGAGATATATAAGTTATGAAAGAGTGCAGGGAAGGTTAACTGCAAACTAAACAGCAACAAAAATCAAAGGTTCAATAGACAAGTGAAAGGTCAATTTGGGACTGGTTTTACAAATCTCTACATTAAACAAATTGATCAATATTTGTAATGGACCACTAGGTAGCACAGTGAAGCACTGAAATCATTTAATCAGAGCTCAATGTTACAATGGTGGTCTGTAGTGGCTTTTTCAAGGGATGAGCTAAGAAAGCCAACGTCCTCCCTCAATTTTGGAGATTTGTACCACTTCCTCAAGCCACTCTGGATATCGTCATGAACCAGCAATTAGAAAGACCAAGTAGAGAAGATGTTTCTAGTTTTCATTTTTGTCTTCCCTTGCATCGCATTTATACTGTCTGGGTTTATTTTTATTTTCTGATTCCATTCTTCTCAACAGAAGGAAAGCGCAAGAACAAAAAGAGCAGTGGGTCCCATTTTAGTGTTGCACGCAAACAAGGCCGAACTGTCCTGTACCATCTGACCAGCCATCTTCAAAAACGCGACAAAAATAAAGTCACACTGAACAATGTGAGTACGCCACTTTTCTGCAAATTCACCGACTTCATTGTTCAATCAATGACCATTACAGGTGGAGGGTAAATTCTTTGTCCTAACATGATGCTTGATAGCGTGTTTGCTTTTATCCAAACACTTTCTGTTGCATCTGAGACCAGTTTGTTTTTATCCGAAAATTGTGATTTCAAACAACTCCTTAATATCTAAAAGGTTAAATTGTGTTCTTGGATTGAATATCAATTATGAACACCACATTCAGATTTGATGATGGTTTTTAACACTTTAGTCACACTGTGACATCCAAATTTATGTCTGGTGAGCTTTGATAATTACTTTGTTTGTACTACCTGGAGACATAGTTTATAGAAAATTCAATACAGGTCTCAGATGCATCAGAAAATTTTCTCAGAAGGGTGAAACGTTACTTTTGATCCTATGACTGCCCTGATGCATCACATTTCAGTGGATATCAATATAGTCCATAATCTCATATTCCAAACCCCTTGAGATAAGGGCCAACATTCTATTAGCCTTCCTGATTACCTGCTGCACCTGTGTGCTACCCTTCTGTGTTTCACTTAAGTTCTGCTACAGTGAAATGTCCAAGACAAACTGCCTTGGATTAGAAAGCTGCTCACTCTTCCCCTCAACTTCAATCTCAGTCAACATTCCTTTGACACTGCTGTAAAGGTTGGGTGTTCTTTTTGTGCTGAGTTCATTCCTGTTACACTTTGACAGATTGCATTAGTAAGTTGTATGGAGAAGTATAATTTTCTATCAACTTCAATCAGATGGAACTAAATTGAAGCAGACAGTCTGTTCTTAAAAGCAACCATTGCATTAATGGGCTAAGGTTTGAATGGTCTGCTCTGTTGCAGTTTAGAGCACATTGAACTACACGTTTCAGGGATTTAATGTACTTTAATTGTCTAATCTTGGAATATTTCATGAGAAAATTCAATTTTAATCAATTTAATTTATTTTAAGATTATACCTTTTTCTATTCAAAATTATAAATTATTAGAATACTCTGCCTAGTAATAATATTTTGGAAAAATTACAGACGTCAATAGTTAATCAATGATTTTTCTTTCTTGGATGTTGCACAAAATGGGGATAATGTCTTATTATCTTTTCTTTACCAAGAATTAAGAATAGTGAGTACTGCACACAGTTCTGTTCAATGCATTAGGGGAAATATGTGATCATACTGGAGAATATACAGAAATCATTTACAAGAATGCTCCCAGGACTGCAGAATTTTAGCTGTGAGGGAAGATGGTTGGGCAGGTTTGATCTTTCTGGTCTTTCTAGAAATCTATACAATACTTACGCAAGGTCAACACAGGAAGGACGTTTCTGGTGACCAAGGAGGCCAAAGCCAGGGATTACAGTCTGAGGATAGAGGGTAGGCCTTTTAGGACTGAGACAAGGAGAAATTCCTTCACTTAGAGAGTGGTGAGCACGTGAAATTCTATGCCACAGAAAGTGGATGGTGTGAAATCATTGAAAGTTTTCAAGAAGGATTTGATATTATTGTTACGGCTAAAGGGATCAAAGGGTGTGGGGAGAAAGTGGGAGCAGGGTGTCAGATGATCAGCCATGATCTTATTGAAAGGTAGACCAGGCTTGAGGGATTGAATGGCCTATTCCTGCTCCTATTTTTGACGTTTCCATAGTTGGAATGACTTAAATAAGGTACATAAAATTATGAGGGGTTGGGGTACGGCCATGATTGAGAGGGAGGAGACCCTCCAGAAGACAGGCAGAGGCGGGTGCCAGGCAGGAAGGGAGGGCCTCTAAGATTGCTCAGTGCTGATCCTTCCATTTACCAGCAGGCCATTTCTAGGCAGCTGCTCCGACACTGACAGCAAATTGTGGTCAAGCTCTAACACAGTCCCTAACACACCTTTCACAAGGTCACTTGGCTGGCTATTGCCATTGGAAGGTAATCTTGTCAATTTAGCCTACAGAACAATGGTGTAGAGGTGGAATAGAATTAGAGAACGCACACATCCGCAATGGTGTTATTTTTACCATCTGTACACTTCCATTTTCACCTTGATTAAGCCCAAACAATGTAGCTTCAAATCTCAGGTTTATTGACATTCTGTTGAATGAGCTGAAGTCAGGAAGAGCATCAGGTGATGAACTGCCATTGGCCTAAAAAATCTAGTGAAAAACTGGAACCCTGGAGAATATTGATTCGAACTGTGATGCCCTCTGCAGTTAATTAGTCTTTATCTGTGCCAGCACGTGAATAATGGCCAGTCAGGTAAAGTCCTGGAGGGTTCCTAGGGTGTACGAAGTCACACCTGGGTATAAATCTGCACCTTTGAGGCTGGAGAAAGTTTAATGAAAAACAGAGAAGAGAAATATTTATTAAAATGGTGGTGAACTTTTGTTCACTTGTCTGGTTTTGAGGCTGTGACTTAGCAGCATTTAAATTCAGGACAGACATGATTTGAGAGATTGTACATACTTCAGTGTAGCGTGTCATTGCCAAATCCTTCAAATAATGCCAAATAATAAGCACTTTCTGAATGTCTGCCCAATCAACTGTCACTAAAACTGATTGACGGATGTGGGAAAAGTTGCCTCTCAAGGCCTGTCATGTTTTAGAAATGGTTGAAAAATAAAAATTTTTCACTGGTTGCAATGTTTATTTGTACTCTCTTTTTCCCTGAAAAGCACATTAATTTGAACAGCAAAGCACTTGAAGTAGAATTTCAGGCCAGAACATGCAGAAACCAGAATAATTGCAGATGACAGAAATCTAAAACAAAAGAAGCAATGGAAAAAAAAAACTCAGCAGAGTCAACATCTGTGGACAGACTAGATCAGGCAGCGTTTTAGGTGTGGACCTTTGTTTGAACACCTGAGCCATTAGCTCATCTGTTGTGTCTGCAGTTGTTGACTATCTACTTTCAGAAAAACATGCATAGATTTCACACATCAGCTGCATAGCTTTGGTTTCCATCTCTCCTGGACCCCAATAACTGTATTTCTCTGATAATCTATTCAACGTTGTCACAGTCGCAGTTCTGATTTAGGATGGGCTCTTGGTTTCTTCATCCAGGCCAAATTTTTTGAAACAGTCTTTGTTAATGATGTATACTTGAGGAGCCAGCGACAGGTCTTACACCCTGAAGCAGTTCTTACTGTATTCTCTATATCATAGCTTAACTCAGAGCAACCCTACATCTCCTCCCAAATACTTTCCCAGTTTCCAACATTTTTAACTGAAAGTATTTTGTCAACATATTGACTGAAATATTTAAGTATAAGTGTACCTCAACCCCGCCATCTCCCCCAAAGTCTATCATTCTCAGATTCAAGTGGATAGCTCACAATGCTTCCTGATAAATAGCGCAGTAGAACGATCATATGATAGCTGACCTGGGATCATACTATCAGCAGCTGATACAAAAAGAGTAGGGTTCTTAACAATATCCCAAACCTCATGGTTCCAAAATAACACGTTGCCAGTGGGCTGCCACATCAGGACCAAGACAAGTATGAAGATATCACTGCCCCTTGACTAGACTTTGACCTATTTTATCATATCCATGATGACTCTTTTGGAAAAGAAGTCAGTGGAGACCATTGAATGCAGAAGTGGAAGCTAATCAAATAATTGTTTCAGACATAGTGTGAACTGCAGATGCTGGAGAATCTGAGATAACAAGGTGTAGAGCTGGATGAACACAGTTATCTCAGCTAATCAAATAAGTCCTGATAAGGACAACCTTTCTCCTCTGAAGACAATGTAATGATGTCCAAAACATCTTGTGCCATACGCTCAACTTTACGAATTTACAAATTCACTTGATTCTCTTCTTCAAGAGATGGAAAAATGACTGTAACTCTTGGGTGAATGGTCACCTAGATACTGAAACTTGCACTGGAAGAATTGTTAGGATTGCAGGAATTACTTCCATAGCTGCTGTGACCTTTCCTGGATGAGAAGAAACATAAGATAAAAATCATCAACAAATTCTGTTGGTTCTGATCGTATAATGTAAAAACTAGATGAAACCAAAAAGGTTTCTAGGCTGTCAGGCAAAAGTGAAATATTGTCTGGTGCTTACGTTTAGGTGGAAAGCTCTACTGAATGAAGTCTATCCTGCATAAAGACTCTCCTGCATGGCACAGCAAACCTGTAAGACTGCTTCAGGTTCAAACTGGTTGATTCCCATTGAAAGATCATTGTGATTACCTTGTATAACACTTCTACTACACCTTCTGTAACTGCATGTCATGTTCCTTCTAGAATATCATTTTGCCCAAATAATGGCATCTCAGTCGAAGCAGATAAAGAACTGTCCTCACATTGGACTGTAAGAAAATCAGAAAAACCTTGACGCACTACATCAATGAATGGACCATCAGATACCACAGCACTTCCCTCTTGAAATGCTGAAAATGAACCCTTCTGCTGTCCAGAAGCCAAAACCTAATTGGAAAAGGGCTCATAATTTTGTTTTAATTATAAACACCTACCACAAAATTAAATAATCACCCAATTAATCAGTTTACAAACACTGACTATGACAAGAAGAAACACATGCTCATTATGAGCTGGAAGAGCACCCCAAAAAAAATACACTTCCCAGGAGGCTATTGTGGTAGTGTTCCTATCTCAGGGCTGGTAGGTCCATAAATGCTGATAGCTTCTGGGTATCTTGATCAACCAACCAACCAATTACTGTTAACCCAGCTGTAACCACTGACCAATTGTAGACAAGGGGCTCCTTTTTTTCAAAACTGAAAAAAGCTACTTTTTTTTTTCTTCCTAATCCACTTGTTCACACACCTCTGCACCAGATGAGAGTTGAACCCTTGCCTTCTGACTCAGAGGTACAGGCAATACCACTGTTCCCAATCAACTCTGGAACTGTTCTATTTGAGCCTTAAAGGGGTCTGCATTTCTAACAAAAGCAAAAATTGCTGAAGAAACAGAAAAGCCCAGTAGGTCCAGCAACATTTGTGGAGAAAAATCAGTTAAAGCTACGGGTCCAGTGACCCTTCTTCAGAACATTTCTAACCTTGTGTGATTATAAGCAATGGGGCACTGTGCGCAGGTAAGTACTAACCAGGACCTGTTGAGTCTTTGAATAGAGATATTAGGTTTTTTGTATCAGAGGAATTAGAATCCCCACAGTGTGGAAACAGGCCATTCAGCCCAACAAGTCCACAGAGACTTTCTGAAGATCCCACCCAAACCCATCATTTCCCATAGCTAACGCACCTAACCTACATATCCGCGAACACAATAGCATAGCCAATCCATCTAACTTGTACATCTTTGGACTATGGGAGGAAACCAGAGCACCCGGCAGAAACCCACACAAATGCAGCATGAAATGTGTAAACTCCACACAGTTGCCTGAGGCTAGAATTGAACCCAGGTCCCTGGTGTTGTAAGCCACCGTGCTGCCCACATAGCTCCTACTTACAGAGCTGCATCAATTTTTGGCATCATATTCAGCACAACGTCATGGGCCGAATGGCCCCTTCCTGTGCTGTACTGTTCTATGTTCTAATGGCAACAAAGGTATGCAGAAGTGGTAAGGATTGCTCCACAGTCACTGACATGCTGCCTCTTTAGTGTATACCTCCCTGTATACCTTATAGTAAGTATTTAACTTCACTAGATTTCACTGAACAATTCATTCTTCATGATTTCTTTGAGTCTTTTTCAAGATTTTTGCCTTGTGATTCTTCATGGTCATTCCAATTCATCTTTGGAAAACATCAGCCACACCAGATGTGCATCTTCACTTTTGCCACTCTCTTTAAGAATGGTTCTTTGATTCTTCACACATATTCAGGCTCCAAGTTAGGCAGCACGGGAGTTCAGTAGTTAGCACTGCTGCCTCACAGTACCAGGTATCTGTGTTCAATTCCAGCCTCGGATGACTGTCTGCTTGGAGTTTGCACATTCTCCCTGTGTCTGCATGTGTCACGTCCCACAGTCCAAAGATATTGCAGGTTAGGTGGATTGACCATGCTGAAATTGTCCATAGTGTTCAGGGATGTGCAGGCTAGGTGGGTTAGTCAGGGTAAATGTGGAGTTATAGGATACAGTGGGGCCTGTGTCTGGGTGGGATCCTCTGTGGAGGGTCGGTGCAAATGCAACGGGCTGAATGGCCTCCCTCCACACTGTAGGAATTCTAAGTTCTTCTTTCAAATCACATTATTCATGTTATATACACACGATGAACCAACAAAAGTCACTACTGCCTGGGGCAGCTCTTGGAAACCAATGAACACATGATGTCTGAAAGCAGAGCTGCATCAAAGCTTAGCTAGGAGGTTCACCTACATAATCATCAAATATTATCATTACAAGACCAATCTGGAATGGCATCCTGCAGGAATATGACAAAGGTGAACATTCCCTGCTTGACCTGGTTGAAACCTTGGACACAGTTGACCTCACTGTATTCAATTGATGCACCAGTTGCATGGGACTATGAACGTAGTGATACAGGAACCAGGAATAGGGTAGACCCTGCTCTGCTATTCAATCTAACTGTGGCTGCTCAACTTTTGTGTCATTTTCCTGAGCTATCCCCATTTCCCTTGATATTAGGGATGTACTTTCATTCTTATCTATCCAAAAATGGGTAGTCTGGCTTCTCTTCCTACTCCCATATCATTATGTCTGGTATCTCCTGAAGGATCTATCCTTGTTGCCTTCCTCTTATTTCTCATCTACATACGGTCTTATGTGAGGGGAGGAGGTGTGCAGTGGCAGTATCACTTGGCTATTAATCCAGACAACCACAGGCAAGTGTTCTGAGGAAATACCATCAAATCCTGCGATGGTAGGTGGTGACACACGAAATCAATAAATGCCTGGAATAACAAAAGAAAAGCTGAATGGTGACCATATAACCATTGTCACAAAAATACCATCTGGCTTGCTAATGCTGTTTAGGGAAGGAATTCTGCACTCCTTACCTGGTCTGACCTACATGTGATTCCAGACCTACAGCAATGGAGTTGACTCTTAACTACCCTCTGGATGATTATGGATAAACAATTGTCTAGCCAGTGATATCCACATCCAATCAATTAAAAGAAGATTAATCCCTGGTAGGTTCCCCAGTGTTTGCACTCAGTGAGCTCAGAATCTTTAGATGTTTCAAACTCATAGACCTGTACTTGTTGAATGTATTCAATGTTAAAAATAGCATCACAGAATATGGGTTGGAGAGCTGAAGTTCACGTAATTCCGCCAAGAATGGAGGAGCAGGGTTGAAGGGCCGAGTGATGTACTGCTATTCCAACTTATTATATAGAACTGAATGCTCAAGAATTACAAGGGGCTGTGGGAGTTGGGGGTTGGGTGAAACTGCTGTTCCTTCCACCTCCCCTGGGAAGGAAAGCCAGCAGTCAGCCAATCAGCAACAGAGAAACCTGCCTCCTGGTTACACACCATGGGTGAGCTACATTGTCTCGTTGTAAGGCTTCCTGCCGAATGAGAGATGGAAGACTCACCCTCGGGAGCTGCGGAATTGCAGGGAGAAGCTCAAAGAGGACCACAGCTTACCTGTGAACCTACATGCTGTGGCTTTATGATGGTAATGGGTCATGCAGGCCTGGCAGCGGGTAGAAGAGCTGGGGCCGCAGGTTCTTTTGGGGAAGAGGTATGAATGGAAGGATAAGTGGCACCTTGAGACTTCTCTCCAATGTGCACACGACACCCCTGCCTCCCCTCATTTGTTTGCGTAGAAATGAACACCCCACTCCCGTATGACTGTCCATTCCAGACACATGTTGGCCTGGGCAGCACATTGCCAGCTTCAACTGAGCTTTCAACAAGGCAATTCTGGCACCAGCCCACCTCCATTATGATGGGGGACAACAGGGAGGTGGGTAAGAAGGTGATGATCTCGCTACCTCAACTGTTTTACATGCTCCCACACTAAAAACACACCCAGCAGGGGGCACGTGAAATGGGCGGCATGGTGGCTCAGTGATTAGCACTGCTGCCTCACGGCAACCAGGGACTCAGGTTCGCTCCTACCTTTGGGCAACAGTCTGTGTGGAGTTTGCACATTCTCCCTGTGTCTGCAGGGGTTTCTGTTGGATGCTCCAGTTTTCTCCCACAGTCCAAAGATACGCAGGTTAGGTGGATTGCCATGCTAAATTACCCAGAGTGTCCAGGGACGTGCAGGCGAGGTGGATTAGCCATGGGAAACGCAGGGTTACAGGGATGGGGTAGGAGGATGGGTCTGGGTGGGATGGACTTTGGAGGGTCAGTGTGGGCTTGATGGGCTGAATGGCCTGCTTCCACACCATAGGGATTCTATGATTCTATTCTACGTAATATCCCGCCCTAGATAACTATTTATTTTTGTTTAACAGAAGTTTTTCTTTGCTGTTACGTTTGTAACAGTTTGTAACTTTCTTCTCTGCCAGAACATGTTTGAGAATAAGTCCTCCCTCCCGGAATATAAAGTGGCCTCCATCCAGAAATCCCGCTTCATCGTCATGCACTACAGCATGTTCAAAGCCGGGTGGGACTGGCTCATCTTACTGGCTACGTTTTATGTTGCTGTGACCGTCCCATACAACGTTTGCTTCACAGAAAGTGACGACAGCTCCACGGCTTCGCGCAGCACCACCGTCAGCGACATTGCTGTGGAAATGCTTTTCATTTTCGGTAAGCCACGATTTCAGTCTTATCACTGCGCTGCAGCACAGAATGCAACTGGGCATGAGCTCTCCAGGGAAATGCTTGCTCCCCGCCACCACCACCAACACAATCCAATTAAAAATTCCACAAAGTGACAAGTGGTTGGGACTCACTACCACCACAGTGAGTGATCGAAGTGAATAGTATTGATCCATTTAGGGGCAGGCTAGTCAAGCATAGGAGGGTCAAGTGAATAAAGGTTTCGCTGATAGAATTTAAGTGAGGAAAGGCATGACTAAATTCAAGTGGGGCATAAAAGGACAGCTTGGGCCAAATGACCTGTTTCTGTGCTCTATACTTCAGGCTCTGATGTCATTCAGTGGTAACTGGGGCAGATTGATATGGCCTGGGTGACTGCTTTGTGGAACATCTCTGTGCTATCCATAAGAATGACAATGACCATCAAGTTATAGAGTCGTACAGCATGAAAACAGACCCCTAGTGCACGCTGACCATGTCCCCTAAACTAGTCCCACCTGCCTGCATTTGGCCCATATCCCTCCAAACCTTTCCTATTCATGTATTTATCCAAATGTCTCTTAAATGTTGTGACTGCTGTACCTGCATCCATCTCTTCCTCTAGCAGTTCATTGCACACATTAGACACTCTCTGTGTGAAAAAGTTGCCCCCATGTCCTTTTCCAAAGTTTCTCCTCTCACCTTAAAGAAATCTAGTTTTGAACTCCCCCACCCTAGGGAAAATCCCTTGCCATTCACCTTATCTATGCCCCTCATGATTTTATAAGCTCACCCTTCAAACTCCCATGCTCCAGTGAAAAAAGTCCCAGCCTATCAAGCCTATCCTTACATCAAACCTTCTATTCCTAGCATCATCCTGGTAAATCTTTTCTGAACCTTCTCCAACTTAATAATATCCTTCCTGTAACAGGACAACCAGAACTGCACACAGTACTCCAGAAGAAGCCTCACCAATGCCCTGTACAGCCTTAACATGCTATCCCAACTCCTATACTCAAAGGTCCGAGCAATGAAGGCAAGCGCGTTAAACACATTCTTAACCACCCTGTCTACCTGTGATGCAAATTTCAAAGAATTATGTACCCGAACCCCTCAGTCTCTCTGTTCTACAACACTTATGCAGGACGCGACCATTAACTGTATAAATCCTGCCCTTGTTTGTTTTGCCAAAATGCAATACCTTACATTTATCCAAATTAAACTCCATCTGCCACTCTTCATCCCATTGACCTAATTGTTCAAGATCTCTTTGTAATGTTAGATAACCTTATCTTCTATACCACTAATTTGGTGTCACCTGCAAACTTATTAACCATATCTCCTATATTCTCATCCAAGTCATTTGTATAAATGTATAATTTGTGGACATAGTACCAATCCCTGTGGAACACCACTGGTCACAGGCCTCCAGTCTGAAAAACAACCCTCCACTGCCACCCTCTGTCTCCTACCATTAAACCAATTTTGTATCCAATTGGCAAGCTTACCCAGAATCCCATATGATCTAACTTTCCTAATTAGTCTATCATGGTGGAAGCTTGTCAAAGGCTTCATTAAAGTCCATTATTTGCTATTTCAATAAACCCCTTTGTTCATGTGCTAACATTCCCATCCTTGGTCTGCTACATGTTCCACCATGGCTGAAGAAATAATACCTCATTTTCCATTTAGGCACGTTACAGCCTCCAGAGCTCAATGTTGAGTTCCACAATTTCTGACCATTACCCCTGCACTCCATTTTTCAAACATCCCCAACTCTCCTCTGGCGATGTCTTGCTCGTAACTTGTTGGCTCTGCTTTCTGCAGAACAGATCTATTTTCTCTGTTTCACAGCTAACAGTTACGTCTATTTTACATTCTATCGCTGTGACCACCATCATCACTGCCTTTGTCTTTTGCTCTGGGCACACTTACTATCCATTCCACTTGTTCCTCCTCCACTTCTGTCACTCACGTAAAAGCCATGATTTTCCAACTCCTTTCAGTTCTGAAAAAGAGTTGTACTGGATTCGAAATGTTAACTCTGTTTCTGTCTGATGCAGACACTGCCAGACCTGCCAACTTTCTCCAGTACTTTCTATTTTTATTTCAGAGAAAGGTGTGTTAGAAATGAAAGCTTCAATGTACCAATGAAACAAGGTAATGGAGTGAAATAGCTGTACAAAAGTCTTATATGACTACTCAGACTTCAACTTCATGTGGCTTCAGGTGAAGCAATTTGAATTTATGCCCATTTTTTGTGTAATTGCAGCTTGAATCAAGCCAGTCAGAGTCTCATATGATGCCCGGTTGGAGAGTAGATTGTCATTCAGAGTTGTTCAGGCCTTGCCAACTGGTTTGGCACCATTGCTGCCAAGCAAAGAACATTTTGTACCTGCTTGGAGTGTAATTAATGGTGCAATTGCATTTTCCATGATGCAATTGTTTCAGTACCATTGCTTCACTCTAGGGTCCCCATGGATAGTATTTAAGCCAGGGAACAGTATTTGCCTGCTGGAGAGCTGGTGAGTGGTGAGATCCCTGTGTTGCCTCCTTTAGAGATAGCAATTGGCCAGCAAAGGGCCTTCCCTGGGATCAAGGAACCTGACAGCTCTCAGTCAACCGGAGGAAGGCTGATCCTCATCAACACTGGGGGCGGCAGCTCTCGGATGTGGATCCACCTGGAGCCCAGGATCAGCGAAGGTCTCAGCCACTGGTGAGGGACAGCAGGGCAAAGGCCATGAGGAAGCTGATGCTGGCTGTTGGAAGGGGAGAGAGCGGGTGGAAAGTGAACCAGGTCCTTTCCCTTCTTAATGCTGGATCTTTTAATGAGGCAGACCAACGAGGAAAACCCTTCCTCTCCAGGAACCCGTCTTATTTACATTTTGGAGCTGCCCTGCCTTGATATTGCTGACTACTAGCAAGAGCCGGATGTAGCCCCTAATCGAGCATTGATTTCCCACTTAACGATCTCAATTGCTATTGAGGTAAGAAAACTGCCCATTAGTGGTCCTGGGGACGTAGAGCAGAGGCACAAGGCAGCATGATCCCCATCCATTACCATCCCATTTGATTAATTTCCCCCTAGACACGCTGCAAACTCACCTTGGGGAAGGGCACTCAGTTTCACCCTAAATGTTTGTGCAACTCATGACAGCATCAAATGGAACATCCCCTCTGAACACATCACTTTAAATTAGCAGTAAACTCTGTGTGCTCACCATTTGAACACGAGCATTTAGCACTGAATTCAATTTGCTCAAGTTTTTACTGAACAGATTCTAACTCTTTATGTTCATGAAACTATTTGCTCACTTTTTCTATTTTCTAATTTTTACTTCTGTTTCTGATACTCTCCTCTCTTTCCACCCGTCATATCAGACTGTCTGACCTAAAAGGATTGTTCGCTTTGTGAGAGAGTTAGAATTAGGAACAGAGTCTGAAATTAAGACGCTTCCCAATTAAGTTAGAGACAAGGAGAAACTTATTTCTCTCGGGGGCAGGTGAGTTTGTGGCACTTTCCCAGGGAGCAGTAGAGTTATTGAATGTTTTTAAGGCAGAGGCAGATAGATTCTTGATAAACAAGGAATCAAAAGGTATCGGGAGACAGCAGCAAATTAGAGTTAAGGCCACAATCAGATCAACTGTGATTTTGTTGAATGATGGAACAGGATTGAGGAGCTAAATTGTCTAACCCTGCTTGCAAATTGCATCTTCCTGTGTATCATCTATTTGCTAGGACTGGATTCATTGCATACTTTTCCTAATAATTGTTTCCCCAACTTTTTAGCTGAATTACTGGCATAAATCTATACAGTAGTAAACTTTGTAATTAAAAGTTAATTGAAGGATCGCCAAGGGCTTCAGCGCACTGTGTGATTGCTGTAAGCGCTCTGTTTTTTTTTTACAATGTTCAATGCATACTTCATGGAGCATTAACGAGCCACTGGTAAATTACACTCTGTCTTTATCACAGAATTTTCAAACATCAGTCCTTCTCCAGTACCCCAGTTGTCTCTCACCATCATTTCAAGGCTGTGATTTGTAACTGATGTTGATACAGATATTCTTATTTTAGGTAATCAAATAGGGCTGCTTATTATAAATGGGCTTTCCTTGCAACCATGTCTCTGGGCTTTTCTAGTGGAGTGGTGGTGCCCCTAACTCTGACCTGGTAGGCCTGGGTTCAAGACCTACCTGCTCCAGAGGTGGAACACACCATACCTGAACAGGTTGTTTAGACTATGCCTCAGAACAGTGAACTTGGTGTAAACTAACCCTTTGAATTTTTAGTCTGTAAGCCTCCAGTTACATATTATCTGTACCATCTTCATCGTCAGGAAACTGGAACTCACTTTTACTCAATAACCTTCAATCTCAAGCTAGTGTCTTTAACATTATTTTTTTTTTAGTGAAAATTACTTGAATAAATTAATGTAATTACATTCTTAATTGGATCTACACTTGTGAATTTGAAACATGCTTGTTTTTGTTTTGCAAGCAGTTTTACTGTTTAATCCTTAAAATAATACTAACTTATCATGTTTGTCGGACTGTGTCTGACAGAAAAACGAAGCCATATTAAAATTCATTAATATCCTTTAGGGAAGGAAACAGACATCTTTACCTGGTCTGACCTACTTGTGACTCCAATCCAACAGCAATATGGCTGACTTTTAACTGCCCTCTGGGCAATTAGGGATGGGCGATAAATACTGGCCTAGCCAGTGATGCTCTCACCCTGTGAATGAATAAAATAAAGTTGAAGACTGTGCTCCGATAGTAAGACAAATGGTTTTGTGAAATAAATTTCAAGCTTATATCTTTTTTGTTTTTTGCCGTTTAGTAGAATAATGAAGAGTAACTCGAGGAGGAAATCTACCTGTTTTAAGTCTCACTCCAGGATCCAGAGTTACTGTGCTCAATTTCAGATTAACAAACTCTGTTAACAAACAGGCCAGGATCTTCCCAGGTGTTCCCTGACCTGTATGAGTTTGTACCACACTCATGCATGCATGTAGCTTGCAGGAAACAGCATCTTTAAGTAATTCTCTCCACAGGAGTGAAGTTGCCTTTTATTCTGAACTTAAAATGTCAACAATAAAGTGTATGGTTCTATTAAGTGGCTAGCCACTATGAAAGTTAATTTTACCCTCTTTCTTTCGATGTTTATTTCTCTTTTTTTTAAACCAACAGATATAATCCTGAACTTTCGTACCACTTATGTCAGTCAGTCAGGTCAAGTGGTATACGATGCGCGATCCATCTGCATCCATTATGGAACCACATGGTTTTTTGTGGATCTAATAGCTGCATTGCCATTTGATCTTCTTTATGCCTTTAACATCACTGTGGTAAGTGTGAATTTAGCATAATATCCCTGCTAACATTGCCGTTGCCAATCTGTTAACAAGCTTCGTGGACGCACTGAATCCTAAAATGAGGAAGTAAAATCTTTCTGAATGGATAGACTTGATGTTCAGTTACACCTCCTTTTCTTCCAGTTTACATATCAGCGTAAGTTGACAGCAGTCCCATCTCTGAGTTGGGAGGTTATAGGTTCAGGGCTCGCACCAGGACCTGAGGACAAAAATTAAAGCTGATGCTCCAGTGAAGCACTAAGGGAGTGCTGCACTGCCTGAGGTACCAACTTTCAGATGAAATGTTGAACTATAACCTTATGCGCTCTCTCTGTTTCGAAGAAGAGCAGGGAGAGTTATCTCTGGAGTCCTCGCTGACATTTTTCCCTCAGTCAAAATCATCAGATTAGGGTGGCTGCTATTCATACTGCTGTTTGTTGAGGTTTACTGTTTGTAAATTGACTGCCATGTTTTCTACGTGTCAACGTTTTACAAAAGCCTTCCATTTGTTGTAAAGTGCTTTGGGATGCCAAGTGGTCATGAATGGCTCCATATAAATGCATATCATTTTTGTGAGTCTGTCTTCTACACGTAACTCTTTTCAGATATTTGCTCTTTTGGAGGGAAGATAGGACAGAAGAAAAGGAAACAGATGGCAGAAGTAAAGTAAAAGCGTTGTACAAATTTCCTGAGAGCAGACACCCATGCAGTACAACATCAATGATTTTACAGCCCACCCGTGTATAACTCAAAATGATGATTCACTTGCAAAATAACAGGCAACAGTTACATCAGGCACTACTCCAGATTTCATATCAAGACAAGCATAGAGTTTTACCATTTTGCCACAAATATAGCAACACTTGTGACTTCTACATGCGTGAACATCACAATGCATTTTGAGCTGTAAGACTTCTATTTGGGTTCTCAGTGCGAATTGTGCCCAATAAAAAATGATTTGTTTACTAAGCTTCCATTAAAAATAAAAAAAAATGCTCTACGGTGTTTCAAATTTCTTTAATTCCATTGTAGAAAGCTAATTCATCTCTTTATTCAAATTTGAATTCATCTGATTCATTTGTACCTGTGGCAATTGATACCCAATTGGATTTCTTCAGTAATTAGACACTGGAACTGACTGTTATGAATCCAAGATGTTATAATTAACAAATTTGCAATATAACAATTCCATAGTGACTTACTCACGATTAGCAAAGAAGCCTGTGTTGTTTTGCAATGTTCTGCTGGGCTTGGGGCCTATTTAGCAAGTTGGTGTATTCTAACATTAAGTATAAATAAACCAAAGATCTGCAAATGCTGGAGATCTGAAACAGAAACAAAAATCACTGGAAAAATTCAGCATGTCTGGCAGCATCTGTGGGAAGAAAGCAAAGTTAGAGGTTCAGATCTGGACTCAAAACATTAACTCTGCTTTCTTCCCATAGATGCTGTTAGATCTGCTGATTTTCTCCGCAATTTCTGATTTTGTTACAAAAAGAAAGGCGCTTTCTTTATCATTGGGTAAAATGGTGTAAGTACCAAGTCAATTAATGCTAGAAATTCCTGTTATCAGTACAGCAGAATATCTACCAAAATGACAGAGACCAAGATTTTTCTTTTTTGAATGGAAACCTGGAGCATCTTCATAAGTGTACTGACACCGGCAGAATTTCCTGGGTCAGGGTAATGGCCATAATTTGAGTAGGCTTTTGGAGAATTCCTGTTTTTTCTGGGGAACCCAATGGGCCTGAAGATAAAATGGCTACAGTAGGCCTTAAATTAGATAAATTGTGTTTGAAGATCACTTTGGCCTATGTAATCGATCATCCACACAGGTTAAATGGCCTTTTCATTTTTAATTCACACCCCACCACCATTGCACTATTGGATGACTAGGACATACAAGTTTCCTAGTGTTCAGTCATTTGTAATCTGTATTCTTCCATGCTTGAATTGTAACTCAATCTCTGAATCCTTCTGGGAAGGGTTGTTGTCCTTCCACTGGACTGAGCAACTCTCATCAAAGTCACCAAATGTGACAATGATGCATTCCCTCCACATTCTCCTTAATCTTTCCACTGCTATCTGCCCAAAAGTCCCATCCTCTGCCACTCAGTTCAGTTGGATAGCCATGGCTTGTTTTCACCTTGACCTATGTTCGATCAGAGCCAGAATATCTCCAGCAATAACACGCATGCAGTTGCCATGGCAATTCCTTGAACATCCATTCCTATCCTGCGACTGCTTCTCATCTCTTTGCCATCTTTTGGTGACAGCATCTGCAACTACTGAGTCAGTTTCTGCGTGCATGCTGATGGCACACAGTTGCCTCTTGGCCCCTCTGTACCACCAGACTATTTGTCTAACCTCCAGCATTGGATGGCCGTCATTTTCTCCAGCATTTCAGATAGTCAAAGAACTCTGATTGTTGTGGAAAAATACTTGACCCTAAGCAGTGTTCCAGGTCAAGATAAACATTGGCTGCCAACTTAGTTGTGAACTGTCAGCTAACCTGTTAGTCACAAGTATCACCTACTTCCACCTTAATCCAATTGCCACTCCGACCTCAGTACATTTGGTACTGGAATCCTTATTCCTGTTTTTAGCGCTACCACACTTGATTACTTTCAATTGTTTACTCTTGGATAGTGCACTATCATCTAATAACCATAGAATTCAGTTTAAGATTCAAGATTACATACTGACTGTTTTGTATCCAATTAATATGTCTTAGGCCAATATATCCCATCCCCTACAAACTTCTACTTCACTTGGTTTCCATCGGTTGAGTGGGAAGCTTGGCAATCATTCCTTACCCTCCCAATATTCAGATGGGCTTGACTGTCTTGACATTCTAACAAACAAGTTTGTGCCTTATCTGAGGTGGTGAAAACTCAGTAATCCTTCAGGTCTTTTAACACAAGTTCAAACACAGTTGATGTCATGTTCACCTGGCACTCATAACCCTTGTCCTCGATAAGATCATAAGATGCAGGAGCAGAAGTAGACCATTCATCGATTTTGCTCCACCAATCATTGAAGTCACGGCTGGTCTGATAATCCTCAAAATCCATTTTCCTGCCTTTCCCCCGTAAAATCTTATTCCCTTTATTGATTACAAATCTCTTTGCCAAAACTCTGTGTCACTATTCCTAGCCAATACTTCTTTAGTTCTGCATCTATTTTACTTTGAATCTCTACAAAGTGTACTAGCACGTAAAACATGCTGTATAAATGCAAACTATTCAGTTGTTTTTTAACTATGCCTCTGGCATTTGTCTTATACTCCATTCTGTGTCTGCTTTCCTGCTAAATCAAGCTCGTCCAAAAACCAAGTTTGAAATAAGAATGTGTCTATTTGCCTCCTGTATTTTTTTTAAATTCTGAAATCATTGTTCGATGTTTGGGATGTTGTGGAACATTTTAGCCTACTTATTCTGGTTCCAGTATGAAAATTATAGATTGTTGAAATATAAAGCAAGCTAAATGATTTGTGGGCTAGGGTTCCATTATGCACACATAACTATTTCTGTTGGTAGTTCGTGGCCTGTAATAGTTGCCCCTTACTCATCAGTGATTGTTGCCTGACACTGACAGGTGTTCTGCAAGTTCTTTTACACTATTGTGCTGTAGTAATTAGAACGAGGTAGATCTTATTAACTATGAGATTGTTGATTGGGGTTGTTAACCTGGGCCAAATAGGGAGCCATGGCTGACAGATATAAAGAAGAGATTCAGAGTCTCCTCACTTCAGGGACTGACTCTGGGCTGGCTGGCCACAGCCAGTGTACTGTGTGTATGTAAATGAAGGGTGACTTGGTGACAGGATACTAGCCTCTGTGCAGTTATTTCATGCACATAACCCTGTTCCCTGTGAATACATGTCTCACAAGTACAGACAATTCCATCCTTTCTTCAAATGACTTTTGAAGTCACTGCTGCATCATGATATACATCACCATTTCATAATTGTGATACTACACAAACTACTTTAAATCACCTCAAAAAGGTCAACTTCACATTCATTGTAGCTTTCTGATGACCGGAAGAATGATTCCTTCCAAACAGTTGTAAGAAAAGTTTAAATAACAGTTTTTGTTTAAATATTGTAATTCTGGGGAGGCGGCAAGATTACACACTGACTGTTTTGTATCCAATTAATATATATTTTAGGCCAATATATCCCATCCCCTACAAACTTCTACTTCACTCAGTTTCCATTGGTTGAGTGGGAAGCTTGGCAATCGTTCATTACCCTCCCAATATTCAGATGGGCTTGATTGTTTTGACATTCTAACAAACAAGTTTGTGCCTTATCCAAGGTGGTGAAAACTCAGTAATCCTTCAGGTCTTTTAACACAAGTTCAAACACAGATGTCCCATCTCTGAACACTGTGGCTTTTTTCAGTTTCATTGGACTGTGTTGGAAAACGCAATTACTAAAGTTCAGCCAATCTTAACAGAAACTGAACTTTCCTCAGCTTTCAAAACTCTGATGGTGACTGAGTCAACCTTGAGATAAATTTAAGTCTTAATAAAGTAGTCACTACCTGACAGTGGCTTGATGTTAGGATACTTTAGAATGGCTCACAAAAAGGCACACATGGAGGACATGAACCTCTTGACGTTACTTTCATCTTTGGACAATTTTTGAAATGATTCAAAATGCTGATCCCAGAACAACTTCTTACAAAAGCAGAAAGCAGATATATCTACAGAGGGTTTTTCATATGACCTCCTGCCCCAACCCCCATTGCCCAACATGTCCAACTGCATTTGGGAAACAAATGGGCCATTCACTATGCCATTGAATGATTGTTTACTCTCAATCAAAAACTGATTACAACCAATGTACCAAACTGTTCAGACAAAGAGAAAAAAAACTTTTTTTATTTTAATGCTCTCTGCAGTTTCTTCCTGGACGTTCAGAGCATTGTTACCAAGATTAATGTTCAATTTCCAAACGTCAATCCTGAATTGCATAACAAAAGTGAAAGAAGGAAACAGGTCCTCTACAAGCTGTAGAAAGAATACAGCACAATCATCAAGGGAATTTACCCACAAATTTGTACTAAGGAGAACTTCAAGAAAGTTAAGGAAATCCCTATGTAACCCAATTTGCCTACAAACATGCACTGTGTCAAAATTAAAACACAGTAAAGCAGTGAATATGTGAAAAAGTCCTTTATTTTCAATTTGTTCACACCTTACAGTGGCCTGGTTTTTCACAGTAAAAGAACATTGAAAAATGTTGAGAGTTAGGTGTGAAAAGAGTAATGTTTTCCTACTTAATGTGCCATTTTCAGATGAGTCCATCATGTCATCAATGCTGTTGAGCATGTTTTTCTCGTGTTTTGGTGCTACAGTGTGAAGTCCTGCAGCATCTCTAATTGTAGAGTTGGGTGCCTTGGTGCTTACTACTGCTGTCTCACAGCAGCAGGGACCTGGGTTCAATTCCAGCCTTAGGAATCTCTCAGTGTGGAGTTTACACCTTCTCCCTGTGTCTGCATGGGTTTGCTCCGGTTTCCCCCCACAGTCCAAAGATGAGCAGGTTAGATGGAGTGACCATGCTAAATTGCCCTGTAGTGTCCAGAGATATACAGGCTTGCTGGATTAGCCATGGTAAATATGGTGTTGTAGGGTTGGGGCTAGTTCTGGATGCCATGCTCTTCAAAGCAGCAGAGACTCAATGGGTTGAAGGGCCTCTTTATGCCTTGTAGGGTTTCTGTTGCTATGAGTGTTATGATAGGGGAGCAGGCAGATGTTCGCTGAATTCATCAGGGTCAATGGCCTCCTTGGGATCTTCAGTAAAGAATGTACTGGATCTATGATATCTCATCTGTTTGTTTCACTGTGCAGCATATGGTGTTGTCTACCTCAGCCTACATTTCCAAGATCAAACAGTGGCTTGGCTAGAATTCTGTGATTTTGTGTCTGATGTGGCCTAACTCTGCTTGTCACATCAGATAAAAAGCTTTCTTGAATTCCAGTAACCTGGGCTTTCCAGTCCAGAATGGTGTTGATGGAACTTATAACTGTTCCATGTTGCTGCCTCTGTGTGTTAGTGGTGGGAGTGAATTCTGAATGTGATGGATGTGGTGCCAACCAAGTGGACTGCTCTATCCTGGATATTGTTGAACTTCTGGAGTGTTGTTGGAGCGGCACTCATGCAAGCAAGTGGAGTGTATTCCATCATAGTCCAGATTTGTGCCTTAGAGATGGTGGATGGCCACTGGGGAGTCCGGAAGTGAATTACTCATGACCAAATTCTTGGCCTTTCTGACTTGCTCATGTAGTCACAATGTTTGTATATGGCTGCTCCAGGCTACTTTCTGGAATTTGATTTAATAAACATAAACCCAGTTGTTATAAATAACTTCTTTCCCTTAAGACTATTAAATTGTTGGAATAAATTGCCAGGTAGAATGGTAAAAAATGGGTGGCATTATGGCTCAGTGGTTAACACAGCTGCCTCACAGCAGCAAGCACCAGGGTTCAATCCCAGCTTTGGCTGACTTTCTGCATGGAGTTTGCATGTTCTCTCTGCGTCTGTATGGGCTCCCTCTCATTGCTCTGGTTTCCTCCCATGGTCCAAAGATGTACAGGTTAGGTGTCTTGGCCATGCTTAAAAGAAGTTGCATCATAGTTTGCAAGGATGTGCAGGTTAGATGGGGTAGCCATGGTCAAAACCCCATTTGTGGACACGAGGATGGGATGGGGGTGGTGGATCTGTGCCAGTGTCGACTTAATGGGCCAAATGGCCTCTTTCTGCAGTGTAGGAATCCTATGATAAAATTCAAAATGCTGTGTTAAAACGATATTGGGATGAGACCTTCTCATTCTCTCATATTCCTGTGGCAGTTATTTTTAGCAATTGCAACTATACTCACTATTAGAAATAAACTAAAAAGAAATAGAGTGGGAAAAAAGCAAAAGAACTGCAGGTGCTGGAAATCAGAAACAAAAACAGAAATTCCTGGAAAAACTCAGAAGGTCTGCCAGCATCTAAGGAGGGAAATCAGAGTTAATGTTTCAGGTCCAGTGACCCTTCTTTTGAACTCTTCTTAAGAAAAGCCAGACCTTTTGAGCTTTTCAGGAAATAAAGTGAATTACTTTGAAAACTGAAAAAAACTGCATATTCTGTAAATCGGAAACAAAAACAAAGTTGCTGGAAAAGCTCAGCAGGCCTGGCAGCATCTGTGAAGGAAAAATCAGAGTTAACTTTTCAGGTCCAGTGACCCTTCCGCAAAATGGAATTACTTTGAATTTTCCCCACTCTGCTCAGGCAGTGAGGTATAGGAAACACATGGCACTGAGGTAGATTAGTTTTAAATGGCCTTGTGAACTAATTTACAGAATTCCAAAGTTAATTTTTAGGCACTAAAAGACAACTATGGAGACCTGTAGAAATGGTTGGAACATTACTAGAAAAGGCCACTTAGAGATTGTTGAAAGCATGTCAATGGCTCACAGTGTATCATCAGGCCAAAAAAGAAGCTTAAACAAGGTTGGAATGTGGAATAATTCATTTTCGGGAAATGAAGATAGTCCAAATGATTCATCATGTGGAATGACAGCTTCTTTGTGACCATGGATTTTGGTGAGTGTAGCATTACTCTGTCAAGATATATTCTAAAATTGTGGTTATTATCATTCAATATTGTATAAAATGTGCACCATTATAATTTACATACAAGGGCTTTGAGTAAAAGATTTAAATTTATCTAGCCCATATTCAGACATTTTTTTGCAATGTCAACTGTTTGTTTTGGTGAATTTAATGATCATTGACGTAAGGGATGGCAGCTCTAGAAAACAGATTATTTTTCCATTTTACAAACTCACTCAGTTTCTATATTAAGCACAGCAGTGTCAGGTATGGAATGGCGAGATGCAATTAAAGTTCATACATTCTTTGCCCATAGTAAATCTCTCAGGGGAATTTTATGCTGTGTTTTATTGTTTTTTAATGTATGATTTTTAATGGACCATTTTTCCAATTCCAATGTAAGCCTTGCTGAGTGGGATTCTCATTTGCAGTGATTAACTTGGGCAGAGAGAGGATGTTTTCAAACATCTATCTGGGCTTCATAAAAACAGAAACAGAAGCTCCTCAGGTCCAACAGCATCCGCAGAAAGGAACTGTTAATGTATAGAGTCGAATGCCTCGTTTTCTACGCCTATCTGTCTGGGTTAGGTGCAAGATACATTTTCGCCCATTATTGCATCCTTGCCTAAAATTGAACACTCATCTCTGATGACCGGTGTTCTTTGTAATCTTATCATAATATTGTCCTTCAATTTATGTACAGCCTGAATTTAACACAGTCATCCTTATATCTCAACAGCAATCTTTGGGTCCGCTGACAAGAATGTCTACCTGATATGAAGACTCTGGTATAACAGAGAGAGGCATAGTTATAATGATGGAGTGAACTTATAGGCTGTAAACGATCATTTTATCAGGGAGGGTATCTGTTATGATGCAAACACAGATCATTTATATGTGACCTTTCATCTCTTCTATCAGAATCCTAGGGTGTACAAAAGGAATGCTCCTTATATTTTAGACATATTTTAAAGTTATAACTGAGAACTGGGTGGCATGGTGGCTCAGTGGTTAGCACTGCTGCCTCACAGTGCCAGGGACCTGGGTTTGATTCCCACCTCGGGTGACTGTCTGTGTGGAGTTTGCACGTTCTCCCTGTGTCTGTGTGGGTTTCCTTCGAGTGCTCTGATTTCTTCCCACAGTCCAAAGATGTGCAGGTTAGGTGAATTGGCCATGCTAAATTGCCCCTAGAGTTCAGGGATGTTTGGATTAGGTGGAATGAAGGGATGCTCTTTAGAGGGTTGGTGTGGACTTGTTGGGGCAAATGCCCTGTTTCCATACTGTAGGGATTCTATGTCAATCAGAACCAAAGGGAAACCAGTAGAAAACAAATCATTTTGCATTACCCTGGGAACTGGTTATGTTTGCATTATCCTGGCTATTGTTGCTCCCTGCTTGATGTGCTGTACACATTATTGTAATGTACAAAGCTCTCTCAATCCTACATTGGAAAACTATGTCAACTGAAGATCTTCCTCAAGTAAAGTTGAGGTACTGTTTGGTAGCAGAGGTGAATGTGTACCTCTGTCACAAAGAACATCATGTGGAAGATCTTTACTGAAGATTCTCCATCTGGACTTTTCAAACATAAGTATTTGAATCTGTGAATGGAAGTGTAGCTGGTTTAGTAACACCATATTTTATAAAATCAGAAGTCAATTTAAAGAGATTTCAGTTCATATTTTGAAATGTAATACATTGATTTATATTGCCCTTTAAATAAAGTTCTAATGTTCTAAATGATTCATTTTTTGCATATTTTAGGCTAAAATGTCATGCAGCAAATTTAACTGTTAAGGTTATAATTTCTTACATTTTTCAAACGCAACTTGTGTGTACCATAGGTGCTCAAAAATGTGTACCTGACTTGCCTGAGTGGACATTGTTTTACTGGTTCTTATCTATTGCTGAGAATAAAAGCCTCATATTGGCTGTGCCTGATTACTGAGTCTTCCTTCTTCACTGACATTTTACATGAAAGTTGGACACAGAACACAAATCGGGTGACACAACCTGCCCTAAGTGATTATTGAATAATTTGACATGTCTGTCCACATGACCTTCTACTATATTACCAGACAGAACTTCCCAATATGTTAACACAGTTTATGGTTGTGTCACTTTTATAAATGCAGAAAAATAAGTTAATACCATTAATTTTCACAAATGCATTTTGCAAAGATACTATTCCTTGTTGCATTCAGTTATTCTTGTACTGGCAGAATTTACATTACAAAATGTTAGTGCTTTGCAGTTTGTACCATTGATTTTCTATCGTGTTTGTGAGGAGAAATAAATTATACGTTTTGTTTACATTTTAGGAAAACTATTTCATAAATGTTGGCAATAATACCTGATTTGAGTTCCATCTGTAGAAGCATTAAGTAATTCTACAATGATTGGATCTGTCTTGATTACGTGTTAAATCGGTAAATTTCAGTTCTGTGGAAAGGCTATTCAACTCAAATAGACATGATGCAAACATTGCAAATTGGAGAAAAACTGTTTTAACTCTCAAATCTCCCACAACATTGAATCAATTGACTGGTTTTGTTATGACTTGGGAGTTAAAGGTGCAAGTAGTTATTGTACTGCAGTCATTTCTGCTGAATTGGCTTATATCAGATCAGGCAGTCTTTTGGACATATTAATAACCCTGAGTCAGAGACGGGGAAAGCTAGCAAAGTTCAAAAATATTTCACATACATTTAGACAATGGCAAGAACAAGCTTAAATTGGTATCTTCCACAGTTGAGTCCACTAACCTTCATTGTCTGAGCTGCACGTGAATGTTAAACATGATTGAAGTACTAGATAGTTGGCTCTTTCGGGATACATCATCTTAGCAAGATTAGTATGTGGAAATTGAGCGTGAAAAATTGCACATATACATGTTTCTCTTAAAAAAAATTACAATAGGAACAAGTAAAGGTGAAACTCAGTAGAGGACAATACGTGAACATTTTGTACTAATTCAACATTATTATTATTCACACTTTCCCTTGGTATTTTTCCCTGTCTGAATGATGTTATGTAAGTATACGGCCAAAGAAATAAATATTTTACTTAAGAGCTTCCACCTCAATGAGGAGGCTTCAGGCTAATTTATTCCCAACAACCTGTTCAGAAAGTTCTGCTCACATTTTGACAGCTGTGACAAATTTCATCATAACAACTTAGACAACCGACAAATCTATATTAAACAATCCACATCATTAAAAAAATTCCATGAATGAGATTAGAATCCTCATCTTTGTCAAAAACTAATCAGTTCTCCCAATACCCTACCTGTGTTTCTTGTTTTGTTGAAACCTTGAAATTAGTTTTGAAATTGTCTGTAAACAATCTTTACAAGTGGTCCTTCCCACTGCTTTGAGTGGCAGAGATTATTATTTATGTTCTGGTGGCATGGAATGAGGTGTAGCAATGTGCTACACCCTATTTCCAATATTTCAACCATGTCACAGTATCAATATTGCCTTGATTTCTCAGATAAACACTTTCACTCATGTTCTTGCAGTTTGTAACAAATAGGAATATGGTCAAGTTCCTGAGGTCAAGCTGCTAACTGGACATCTTGGATTAAATGAGTTTTGGGGCAAGCAGATTTGTAAAAAGGAAGAAAGTATATTGTAACACAAGAAGTCCAATTTCTATTGAATTCAAAAATCCAATTCCTAATAGTAAATTAATCTTCTTAATCATTTTTCCATAAATTTTTGAATGCTTTTGACTTCACTATCTTGTCTTAACAACATTCTTCCCAATTACACTTTTAATTTGCTTTTCACTAATTATATCCTTAGATCCTCATTGCCTACTTAATTTTGAAAACAAAACAGTTAATGGCAAAATAAAAATATAAGTATCTCTGTGACATTCCCTGTCATGAATGAATACCTGTGGCATTTGTGACTCAGGGTGCATTCTGTTCAAATGTTAAAGAAAGATGTCCTGTGTGTGACACTTTTAACAAAATTGTAACCCTGTTTATAGAGAACCGGTCTACATTAAATCCAGGACAGTAGTTTCAGATACACAATGGCAATAGAACAGGCTAACCTATGGTTATGATTGAAAAAAAGAAGTTGGCTGTAGCCAAAATATTGGCTTATTTGCCAATTGTTGCACTAGAAAGATGATTAATACTTTTGACAGAGCACAAAAGGACTTCTTCATTAAAACCGCCGTACGACTTTGTTAACAATCACGCGCAAAGGAAATTCCCCCATCCCGATTGTTCTGTTTTGATGTATGCGCTAGGGACACACACTTAGGCGTTTTGGTTATTGATAGTTCATTTATTCAAAGTAAGTCCAGTTTCGTGTCAGCTTAAATCTTGCCCTAAAACAAAAAACAAATCAATGACATCAGAAAAACAGCATGACAGTAATTGTTCTAACTTTTTTTTCCAGACCTCCCTGGTTCATTTGTTGAAGACTGTGCGTCTGTTGCGGTTGCTGCGTTTGTTACAAAAGCTTGATCGATACTCCCAGTACAGCGCCATGGTCCTCACACTTCTAATGTCAATGTTTGCACTGCTTGCTCACTGGATGGCCTGCATTTGGTATGTGATTGGCAGGAAGGAGATGGAAATGAATGATCCACACACGTGGGACATTGGTAAGATTAGACAAATATTCGACTTACATCTATATAGCTTGGAATTTAACCAGTCCAAGTATTTGTACGCTGGCAGATGAGGATTACCCACATTCAGAAACACTCTGGATGCATTTTTGTTTGCAAATGTCTTGAATAATGGCTCCAGTTTAGTTGCTTGCAGGAAGCTTAGATAATAATAGATCATTGATTTTGATGCATATTTCAGATCTGAGGATACTGTTTTATTTCGAAATCCATGAGTGTTATGCTGTGTTGGACATAATGATGCTAAAATGAAGTTGCATGTAACCTTCAGTACCAACAGTTGCTGTGTCTTCCTGAGGTCAATTAGAGGTTTTTATCAAGAGCCAATTGACAATAAAATTGGCTCTCTTTACTTAGAAGAAAACTGTGACACAGAAATTTTGTTCATGTGGCATCTGTCTTTGCACTATTAGTGCTAAAGCCCAGATTCTCCCATTGGTGTTAATTCAACATTGGTAACAACATATTTATATCGAACAGATTGAAATTATAGCAGTTGGAAAATCTAGGCACATATGACATTCTTATTTATTACCAAAGTGCCATTGAGTCAACACAACGGCACGCTGTGCCATTTTTTTTCAATTATTTATCTTGGTGGGTTTTGTTGTCTTGCCAAGGGTTAAGCAGTAGATTCTGGGAAAGCAGTAGAATGGTGATGATCCAACTGTCATACTGAACCTACTCAAAGACATAGCATAATACTGCCAAGTCTGTTAGCTACAGTCTATCTCCTGCAGCAATCAATTCAAATTAGAGAAATAAAAATTGATTGGGCATAAATTAAGCCAAAATGTTTCTTCTGACAATGATTGTCAATTAAGCCCTTATGCTATATTGTGAAAAGCATCACATCACTTTTAACACTATTAAAATTTCATTAAATTGAATTCAAAACATGAAATGTATTTGCTCAACTATATCAACTCGACAGGAAATGTTGGCATTCTGGTTCTGAGATATTGAAGCAAGTTACACACAATAATTCTCACTGTTCAATTTTCTGAGTAACCTATATTTGTTAATGCTTTTGGAATAGGTAATCTTCTCACAACACAGCCCATGCGCAGTTATATGTAGAGAACACTCAATTTTTAAGAGAGTGACTGTTAATGGCTGACAAATTTTCACACTAAACATGGCCAATTAATTGTAGCCAACATTGTCTTTTACGAGAAATATTTTTTGTGTTCATTGAAAACACCAAAGATCATTTGTTGGGCTGTTCCTATGTTGTCTAAAGATATACCTGTTCATTGTTTTAATCAATCACCCTCCAGAAGTCAAACATCACCTTTCCAAAGCCAGTAAGCCCCAGCTGGAATATCTGGAACTAGGAATCGCTATCTCAGGATAAGGAGGTCAACTGTATAGCACTTAGTTGAGGAGAAGGTTTCTTTCACTCAGAGGATAGTGGATGTTTGGAATTCTCGATCCTAGCAGCCTGTTAATGCTTAGTCTTCGATTTACTTCAACACCAAGGCTGATACATTTTTGGACACTTGGGGATTAAGGGTTATGGGGACGTAATGGGAAAGTGGAGTCAAGGTAAAATATCAATCATATCGGTCGGTACTGCACAAATTAGACAATGCTAACAAGACAGTCAAAGCTTTTCGCCTTGAACTTTTCAGAACTAAAACACAAGGGAAAGAACTTTAGAAAGGGAACAACAAATGATATAGCATGAGAAGATGGTGGTGATTGGTTTGACTATGGTTAGCATGGAGATAAAGCAGGAACTATCAGCTGCCTTAGTTAACTGATTAAATCCATCCAGACAAATCAACCTGACCAATGGACAAAGTGAATGTTTAAGCTGGTGGCTGAGGTACCAGTCACCAGTTCTGAAGAAAGGTCACTGGACCTGAAATGTTGACTCTGTTTTCTCTCCACAGATGCTGCCAGACCGCCTGAGATTCTCCAACAATTTCTGTTTTTGTTTCCAATCAAACAAGTTCTTTTGTCCCTGTTGATGTTGAGTTCCTTGAGTGTTGTTGGACTAGCACTCATTCAGGCTGTTCCATTATGCTCCTAACTTGATCCTTGTACCTGGTGGACATGTACTGGGGGGTTAGGGCATGAGTTGCCCTTATTCTTATTAGGCAAGAGAAGCAAAAATTATCAGGAGTGGAAAGAAATATGAAATGCAAAACACAAACAGATCTTATTGACTGGCAGAACAGACTTGAGGGGCTGATTGATCTATTTCATTGTTGTGTCAGGAGGTAGCATTCCTCCCTAAGGGATATTAATGAACTAATTGGGTTTTTGCATCAATTCACAATTTTAAATAACAGATAATTCTAGATTCTATGATTTCTGTGTCAAAGAATGGAGCTGCACAAAAGAGTGCAGCAGGTACTGCAAACTTAATGTATTACAGATTGGCTCTAGGCTACTTTCATTGTAATCCAGATGTCATATCTAGCTTAAACCATCATTCGCCACCTCCAAGATTCACTAGTCCAGTGCTTCCTTTGCTGTACTTGTCACCAAGTTTTACCCACAATCCTCAAGATGTTAAAATCCTGATGCCTCCAGTTTCTCACTGTTAGACTAACAGATTCAGACTAAAAATAATGGATTAATTTATTAACAAGTAGTACAATTACACAGATGCAGCCAAAAGCAGCAGGAAACTATTGGTACACTATCTGAATTATAACATAAACTGCAAACCAGGGCAGGACTTATGCAGTTAATGGTAGGGTCCTGGGGAGTGTAGTCGAACAAAGAATCCTAAGGGTGCAGGTGTGTAGTTCCTTGAAAGTGGAGTCACAGGTAGACAGGGTGTTGAAGAAGGCATTTGGCATGCTTGCCATCATTAGTCAGAACATTGGGTACAGGAGTTGAGATGTCACATTGTCGCTGTACAGGACATTGGTGAGGCCACTTTTAGAATACTGCGTATAATTCTGGTCACCGTTCTGTAGGGAGGATGTTGTTAAACTTGAGACGGTGCAGAAAAGATTTGTAAGGATGTCGCTGGGACTGAAGGGTTTGAGTTATAAGGGGAGGCTGAATAAGCTGGGACATTTTTCCCTGGAGAGTCAGAGGCAGAGGGGTGATCTTACAGAGGTATATAAAATCATGAAAGGCATGGATAGGGTGAATAGCCAAGGTCTTTTTCCTAGAATGGGGAATTCAAAACTAGGGGGTATAGGTTGATGTTGAGAGGGGAAAGATTTAAAAAGAACCTGAGGGTTAACTTTTTCATGCAGAGGGTGGTGCGTGTACGGATGTAGCTGCCAGAGTTGTGGTGGAGGCTGGTACAATTACAACATTTAAAATGCATCTGGATTGGTACATGAATAGGAAGGATTTAGAGGGATATAAGCCAAATGCTGGCAAATGGGACCAGGTCAGATTGGGATGTCTCTTTGGCGTGGACCAAAGGGTCTGCTTCTGTGCTGAATGACTCTAGGTGTCCAATCTCTTTACAAACAATAAAACACACACGAACTTTAGAAAGTCACTTCAGTAATTTTTGACTCATTTTGGAACAAAATGAGTCAAAAAGGTAGTCAAAAACAAAAGGTAGTCAAAGCAAGAGATATAAATCCTTGAAATACGATCCAAACTGTTCTTTCTTTGAAGTAGCGGACAGGTTTCTTTAATCCATAAGCTGTTCAATAATGATTACTTGTGTTTCTTTTGCTCATAGATATCTTCCTAATCTGTATATGCATCTACCCACTTTTAAGTTCTTATGAAGTAAATCTGTAACTTATTCCCACCAAAGTTTTGTATTCTTTCCTAATTCTTAACTCTACACATATTGATTACATCAGTTGTATTCCAACATATTTTGAAATCCTTCCCAGCTACAGGCTGGCCTTAGTAATTGTGGAGTTGGTTAGTTCAGTCAGATACTTTGCAATTCACATCCTTGTTGAGATCACCATTAAAGTCTCCCCTATGAAGCTTACCCATGCCTGAGGTGTTGGGATCCTCAAATTCATCTTAACACCGGTTGTTCCTCTCTAATGAGAAGGTAACCTATGGGGATTTTCACTTCTTTTGCTTTTAATACTCCATACGTCAGGTTTCTCAGTTTTATCTGTAAGATGTGTTATGGTCCCTATGGAGAGCAATAGGTTTTAAAAAATTATCCAAATTTCCACTGATGGATTAGAAAGCTCATATGAGAAGGTTTCTAGTTTGAAGACTTTTATTGTAACAAATAAATTAAAAGCAACATTGGCTAAACACTATTTCAGTAAGCAAGTCTAAACAAAAGAAAAGTATTTTCCCTATTTAACTTTAAAAAAATTACTATTAGTCCCCAGCATAGTTATATCCTGTCTCTTAAGTGTCTTTCATTCTGCAAGAACCAGTCCAAAGCTATTGTCAGCCCCTGATGTCTTGCTTCCTTCTTTAGGTGTGATGATCTACTGAATGCCTGTGTGTCAAGTCTTTTTTTGGGAAGTCTAAATGCAGACTTGTACACATGTCTTGCCCATATGAGATTTAATATATTTGTTACTTTTTGAACTTCTAATTATCCTTTCACCAGGCTGGTTAAATGAGCTTGGAAAACGGTTAGAGATGCCATACACAAACAACTCAATTGGTGGCCCGTCTGTCAGAAGTGCCTACATTGCTGCCCTCTACTTCACCCTGAGCAGCTTAACCAGCGTCGGCTTTGGAAATGTTTCAGCAAATACAGATGCAGAGAAGATATTTTCAATCTGCACAATGCTTATAGGAGGTAAGTAACTTCGCTCCAGCCACACTTTTCTCCAATGCAAACACGTGAAAGTAATAAGCAGGACAAAACCTTTCAGTTCTTCAAACCAATTTCACATATTTAACAGGTAAAATACCCTGACAAGATAACCACGACACTACTTTCCCCTGGCCCCGTGTCCACAGCTGTACGATCTCCTGGGAGAGGGAAAAATCCAGTGACAATGGAGAGATGTGGATGGGATCGAAAAGATAAATCTCTCAGAAACTGCTCTCTGAGCTAAGCAAGTAATCAGGAACTGCATAGGAAACTACATGGACAGACGTATTCATTGCTTAGGGATAGCAAGGACTGCAGTTGCTGGAGTCATTGCTAATCTATTCATTTAACATTTAGTGTGGTCCCTGCCCCCAAAAAGAACTTGCTGCTTTGTGAAGGTGTGCTGTGAGTCAACACCTGATTGGTCACTCTTTCACCAAGCTTTTAATCACAGCTCTTATTATCTCCTTTGGGTCAGTATATGTTCTGTTTGGTTTCATTCCTATGAAGCACCTCGCAACATTTTAATATGGTACAGGAGCTATGTTATTGCAAGTTGTTATTGTAGACATTCTGCCGCGAGGGTAAGACAATGAATAATTTATTTTATTATTCAAGATAGGTTAAAACCATCAACTGCCCACAGAAACCTCTGCACTTTCTGACTGAAATGACTGTTAAGACATAGGCTGACATAGTAATCATAATGGATGGCTATCACATCAGTTAAGTACTTCAGCTGTTGAACCAGCAATTTAGTCTTGTGAAAATTTTGGGGAAAAGAACTGTCGAATAATGATGAGTTGGTTTTTGTTCCCTCCATTATAAATCGGAATTTAACTTCCTTTCACAGCTTTGTCTGTTCCATCTTTCTTTCTAGCCCTAATGCATGCCGTTGTTTTTGGGAATGTTACTGCCATCATCCAGCGCATGTACTCAAGGCGCTCACTCTATCACACGCGAATGAAGGACCTGAAAGACTTTATTCGAGTTCACCATCTTCCTCGACAGCTCAAACAGAGAATGCTGGAGTATTTCCAGACAACTTGGTCAGTGAATAATGGGATTGATGCCAATGAGGTAAAATGTTCTGGAATTCTGCTCTTACATTCGCTGAGTGTTGAACCTTTAATATAGCCAAAGGTCCGTTTGCCAAGTCTGGTGTTCAGGTGTTCTGTGTTTAATTTCAATGCTCACTGTGCTTGATTGCTTAAACCCAGGTGTGGATTTAGAGAAACATAAATAAGCCATAGAAAAATTTGGCAGTGAGAGCTAGAAGCGCAGGAATACATGGAAATAAGCAGAATTAGGCCATTTGCTTTGCCATTTAATCAGTTCGTAGCTGATCTATCTCAACACTATTTCCTGCACTGTCCCTATATCCCTGTCATTTCTAATATGTGGAAATCTATTGATCTCCATTTTGAATAAACTCATCAATTCATCCTCCACAGCTCTTTGGGATTGGGAATTCCAAAGATTAACCAGCCTTAATTCCTCTTTATCTCAGTTCCCCAGCCAAGGGAAACAATTTTTCTGTGACTAACCTGCTGACCCTTATAAGAATTCTGTTTGCTTCTGTCAGATCATCATTCATTCTTCTAAAGTCTGGAGAATGCAGAGCTAATGTCCAAAATTCCTCCTCATAGAAACATCCTGCCATCCCAGGAATAAGTCTGGTAAACATTCACTTCAATCCCTCTCTAGCAGGTATAAGCTTTCTTAGTTGAGGAAACCAGAACTGCGCAGAATATTCCAGGCTGTGGCATCTCCAAGACTCTACACAACTGCGGCAAGATGTCTGTACTCCTGTATTCCAATCCACTTGTAATAAAGGCCAACATGCTATTTGCCTTCCTAATTACTTCCTGCATCTGCATGTTAGCTTTCAGTGATTTACAAACATGGACACTCGGGTCCCTTGGACATCAATAGTTCCCAATCACTTCTCAACACACCCCGTCATTTACAAAATAATCTTCATTTCTGTTGTTCCTACCAAAGTGGCTATTTTAAGTAAACAATTTAAAGTGTTGGGAATAAAACCCTGTTACACACATTGGGGAGAATGTTCCCAAATGTTTTTAAAATGTGGGGAAAACATAAAAAGCTGACTGGCAAGCGAGAGTGAATATCTCACCATTTCACAGGCCTCGAAACAGAGGCCAATGAGAGGTTGGTAGCTTCTGGATCCTAAAGTCTGCCCCTCAAAGCATGCTTCTTGTGGGATCCAGTAGTGAGAAAGTGAACTCCTGGATTTTCTTCTCCTTGCAGGCTGCTGTTCACTTGGAAAAGAGGGTCTGAGACAAAAGCAGGAGCTGGCTTTCAGAGGCCATCTTGGCGCCTAGCTATGACTCTGATTGCTCCAGACTAAGGCTATTGGAGTCTTCCTGCTGTCTCCCAACTCAGCAGACAGTCACTGCAGGTTCTCAGTCAGAAAACCAGCCACCTATATCACTAACCAAGGAAGCAGGTAACCAGGAAGGTAGTGGGATAAGGCCATAGATGACTATTAATTAACAGAAAGCCTAGAAAATCACCAACGGACCTTCTTACACATTACTTATTGTTGAGGTGGTGAGAATGAAGTGTGTTTCTGAACAGGACTAACTCATCACATTATTTCTCTTTCTCATTCTATCCTTCACCTCCTCCTGGGAGGGAAAAAATTGCACCCATGGAAACTAGAAAAGAGATCTTTGACCTTCAGGATATTTTTGGAGATACTAGTACTTAACATGGTCCAGCTAAATCTGGTGATGAATAATATCTACTGCACTAAACCCTGATCTCAGACTAACACTACCTTCCACATTAACACTTGAACTTAGGCTAGTGCCAACTACTGCCCCAGTACACCTCACTTTCTCTTTGCAATTTTGGAGACTGAGATTGAATATAGGATATTGGAGGGTCTTCTAAGTATTGAAAGAATTCAGTGAAGGTTAGTTGTGCATTCATTTGTTCTGAGAAATTGACTAGCTTCTCGAGAAAAGAAAATCTTTTTCTAGACTGGATTAAGATTTGCAGTGAATGAATGTTGATGCAAATTGATGCATCAATAGTGGACTTCAGGCCTGGATAACTGTGTTGCTGTTGTAACATAGAGACATGAATTGTAAAAGTCCATCATATTGAGATTATGTTAAAGAATCTTGCATCTTTTTCTCTTGGCATGATTAACTCTAATCGAAAACTGCCTAATCAAATTAGATTTTTTTTGATATAATCATTGTTTTAAGGCTTAAGGCCATGCAGCAGCTCTATCAAACAGGTCATGCAGTTTAACCTGCTGCTTCCATTGCACTAATGAAATTCCTGAACCAGCCTCTCTGCGGTAGCATGTAGATTTGATGCTTCTCCAGAGTTGTGTGACTGAGGAAGCAGGAATTATAAACATAACTTGAATTATATTACTCAGTGATGTTACAGTTTGGCAGTCTAAACTGAACGCAACATTGCACAATCTGTGTGTGTTCTTTGGTTATTCTTCTCAAGAGCTATATATAATGTCTCTGAGCCTGCTAAAGAATAAAAAACAATCAATGGAAATGAATGACCTTAAGGGACAGGCAAGTTTGGGAGTGGGAGGGAAAATGATTGCTCAGGAGGGTGCCAGGCTGGGACCACCCTAACCTTCCTGCCTCTGTCTACATTAAAACCTGGGGAGGAAGACAAATGGAGTGCCTCCTACCTTGTTGTCAAATGAGACCTTTAAGTGGTCAATTAATGGCCTCACCTCCCTCCCCCACCCCAATACACACACACACAGAGACACACACACCCCACTGGTATTGTATTCAACAAGTAGTGTTCAGACCAGATGCTGCACAGGAACCATGAACATAAACACAGTTTGTTTGAGTGCTCCTGCAGAGGGGAAAGGATCTGTCATTGTTAGGCACAGAAAGAGGGACACAGCATTGGAAGATCCTGAGAACCACCCATCTGCAATAATGTCCACCTCCAACACAGCCTCCACTTTGCAACCTCTGTCCTGCCCTTTGTCACCTATTAATACTGATCCGACAGTGTTTGCAATGCCTACAGCTACCACTGCACTCCCACTAGCACTGTCTGTAATGGAGTCAGTCTGCAAACAATTTCTGATTAGATTTTGTCAGGATTGGAGGGTCAGATTTCTGTCTCCAGTGTGCTTGATTCTGAGGAAGACCCAATGTTAGACACTTATAAATTCTGCCAAATTATTGTCTTAAAACTGTTCTACATTGACATCTCAGAGATAGTAAGGACTGCCGATGCTGGAGTCAGAGATAACACAGTGTGGAGCTGGAGGAACACAGCAGGGCAGGCAGCATCAGAGGAGCAGGAAAGCTGATGTTTCAGAAGAAGGGTCCCAACCGGAAACGTCAGCTTTCCTGCTCCTCTGATGCTGCATGACCTGCTATGTTCCTCCAGCTCTACACTACATTGACATCTGATCTCTTTAATAGAAATGATTGATGCAGACTTCTTAACTTCAAACTATACCTTAAATTTACACTATTGAGAGTGTGCATTGTGTTCTGTACATAGAAAGATAGAAAGTAGAAGCAGGAATAGGCTACTCAGCCCTTCAAGCCTGTTCTACCATTCAATATGATCATGGCTGATCACTTAGTAACCTGTTCCCACTTTTGCCCCATTCCCTTTGATCCCTTTAACCCTAAGGACTATATCTTAACTCCTTTGTATGTAAACACATGCTGAGATTGATATTCAAATTTTCACTTCACGTTCTGCAGCTTTTACGAGATTTCCCAGATGAGCTACGTGCCGACATTGCCATGCACCTGAACAAGGAAATTCTGCAGTTACCCCTCTTTATATCGGCCAGTCGTGGGTGCCTGAGATCACTGTCTCTCCACATCAAAACATCTTTCTGTGCCCCAGGAGAGTACCTCATCAGACAGGGCGATGCCTTGCAGGCAAACTACTTTGTGTGTTCAGGCTCAATGGAAGTTCTCAAAGACAACATGGTACTGGCCATTCTTGGTAAGAGCTAGCAGCATTTGCACTGAGTTTTTGGCTTTTCACATTCTATTTTATGCATTTTGCAATGTGGTCATCGGATGACCAAAAGTGTAGGTTTTAAAGGAGAAGAGAGAAAAAGAGGGGTGTAAGATTGGAATTCTAGAGCCCTATTGAGCTATCAGTGCAGTGAGTCATGTATACTGTTATAGAATATAAGAAGTTTCTTTGACCTAATTTTGGCTTCTTAAGTACAGGTATTCTTCAGTACACAGATCAGTTTTGCAATTCTCAGTGTGTCAGCTTTAAACAACATCAGCAAACTGCTACTTAAACCAACCTGGTTTTTGAGCCAACATATCTCATTTTGGGCAGGCATACAATGTTTAACATCTTGCATCAATGTTTGTAAACAATTTGCAGGAATTTAAACTTCACTCATTATTTTAAGGATGGTCCATCATATTTCAGTTTTTATTGTCCCACGCTGACTGCTTTTTCAATCTGGGTCTTCATATGTTGAGGGTGGAACTATGAGTGATAACAGAAGTCCTATTGAATCATAAATTTTCCTGCAGTGGACCTAGTTATGAATGATTTGAATTTTGCACCCTGGCACTGAATTATAAGATATTATGGGGCAAACACAGCTCATTTGGCCTAGTAAGTCTTTTTCTCCATGAGCTGCCTAGACTAATCAATCTCCCATTCTCATTCTGTAACTTTCAATATTTGCTTTTTGATCTAGTTTTCTTTCAAGAACAGTTTGAGTTTGACACATGGAACGAAATCGCTCAGCAAAGTGGCTGCAAACAGGACCTGATAAAGATTGATTCTGTGAACTGAGGGAATAGTGGAAGAAAACAGTCTATCATAACTGGGTCGTAACAGAGTGCAATTGCAAGGGCACACAGATACAGAGCATGTACCCACTTAAGTATTTTAGAGGAAAGATCTATTTTTGATTGTTATGAGTATGTTTATATGTCTCAAACTTCCACCCAATAGAATTCCTCCCCTGCTCCAAACTGAGACCGTACAGCAACAGAGACAGCAGAGAATGTGTAGTTAGTGATTGGACTGCAATCACAGTGATTCACAGCTCGTTGGGGGAGACTGTGAGATAATTGATACAGCTGACTTTTGCTGTATCTAATGCCTCTTACTGCTACCTCTACACTTCTCCCACTCTTTTTCAACTGCCATTATCGCGCCTGATGATTCTGAGTTACAGATGATACCAATACCTCTTCTGCTCCTTTGATTTTCTTGCTTCTGTTACTGCCTTCCTGCTGTTAGATTCACTGCTACAGAAGGTAAAAATTGTAGAACTTGAGAAATGATACATACTGGTCTGACTTGCCTTGTATCCCTGAAAATGGAACACCAGTACCTTCATTCCCCAGTTTTTCTTAACTGTTTTCTTTATTCCCTCTAGTGCTTCAGTAACCTGAGAAACCAAATGTCCCTATTTCACCTCAGGTGGCTGGGGAGGGCTAGATGGTTTGACTGGTGGTTTAGGGGGAGGCCGTAGCATAGTGTACTATCACTGGCATCACTGGACTAGTCTATAAGATCCCAAGGCAATGTTCTGGGAATGAAGGCTAGAATCCTACCATGGTGAAATTTGAATGGCATAAAAACCTGGAGTTAAATGCTAGTCTATTCTTTCCTTTAGGCAATCCTTACATGCTCTGGCTTTAATCTGACCCTAGATCTGCAGCAATGTTTTTGTTCATCTGTCCTCTGAAATGGTCTTTAGGAATGAGCAATAAATACAGGTCCAACCAGTGACAGCCACATCTCACGAACAAGTAAGAACAAAAGTGATGTCTTGGTGTCTACCGGTTTTCGATAGGAAACTTGTTGTTTGTTGTTGATAGCTAGCTGCTAGCCTGATTGGCCAAGGCAAAGGGGTCTCATTCCAAGCATATAGTTTAGCCTATTTAATATGGCTTGGCTGTACACTAAACAAACTTGGAGCCTATGTTATACGCTTTAATTCTATGTTTCATTTTAAAATCAATGTTATAAATTTACATTATATGCAGCATTTCCATTACTGTTTTGCTATTGGCAATCAAGAAGGACTTGGACTTGCAAAGAGCAGAAAGCTCCATGCATTAAATTTGACACTTTACTAGTGTAGGTTGAGAGAAAAAAATGGCTCAATTACAGTGCCAGCTGCCAAAACAATTCAGCTTGGATGGCACAACTTGTTTCACATCCAATTAATTACTGTATTTTTTGGAAGTGTAGTCTTCATTCTATGTGCAGCTAAACAGCACCAGAAATAGCAAATGAAATGAACAAACAATTGAAACATAGAATTCTGAAGAATTCCTTACTTATCTGCAAAATAGTCTCATGGAATCTTCTGCATTCCCTTGAATAGCTAATAATTCCCAACAAACTAACATTTCTTCAGTAATATATGAGCTTAGATTATCTGCACAAATCACAATGTGGGGCTTGAACTCACAAACCTTTGATTCCAAAATGCCAATGCTACAACAAGCTGACAAGTGTAGAGTGTGAAAAAAGGATGTGACAAATAATTATTGTTTAACTGTTAAAATTGAAGTCCACTAGTTTGCTTGATTAGAAGGAATTTATATATAAAAAGATTTTACGAACGTACTGAGAAAACTGATGTAAATTTCAAGTCACAGCTGATTTATAGATTTTTCAATCTTCGTGGTTTTTCTTTACATCAGGTTCCAAATGTAGTCTCCTTAAAATGATGCTGCCTCATTTGAGCAACACTGACCCTGGAACAGGTTAAGTTTCTGTCAAAGCACCAATCAGTTTATTTTGTTTTTATGCTGAAAACCAGCATCAATATTGCTGCTGTTGCTAAGCTACAGGTTTATATAATATGAGTAGGAGAGAATACTTTTGTTGAGGCTCTGTATCTAATAGGCACTGCAGAAACAGGAACTGTTGCCAGGTTTTTTTAATTTGCAAACCCCTTCTAACTCATATTCAAATATTAAACAATTTGCTTTATTCTCTCTGAAATAACTCCACAGAGGTCGGTATTCCGTCACTGAGTCACTCTTTATTTACACGTGGGGAGTCCTTGACACTGATCTAGCTGCCTCAGAGCCAGCTCTTAGAGTGAACAGAACCTCTGACACTCCTGTTTATATCTGTCAGCCAGGACTCCCTGATTGGACCAGATTAACAGCCCCAATCAGGGAAGTCATATTCTATGGGTCCACCTGGCTGACCTCATTACAATCACTATACTCTCCTTTCACCCTTCCTGTTGTTACTGAAATGATCGAGGCAGCAGCTGATTATAAACTGATTCTGCAGTACTTTCTGTGAGTAAGGAGGTTGTTCTGAAGAAGGTTTTAATGATTCAAAAGTTACATTAGGCAGGCAGCAAATCCTGTAAGCACTACATGACTTTTCAGCACTCAAAAAAAGGACTGAAGTGAGATGTAATTTTCCTTGCAACCATCCTTCCTTGTAGATCTTGGGATTTTCTATTTGGTTCAGTCAGGTTTATTAGAAACAGACTAGATCTTCACATCTTCACAATAACCTCCTGGGTGTTTGTAGTCTCTAGATTCGAGAAATAACAAATTGATTCACAAAAAGAAAAGTCTTATTTGGTATGTATAATGAAAAGAGAGCCTGGAGGAACTCAAAATACATCACCTTCAGAAGAAAACTAATACAATGTTAAATTGACCAGTTGAGACAAACTTTAATGATTCATACCTGTAAGAGTAACAATTGGATTGATAAAAGCAAAGTTTTGACATAAATTAACAATTTTAAATATGCTCCTAAAAATGTTGATTTTGCAAAGTTTAAAATCATAAATCTAGACCATCAATTTTATTCTTGTTCTCGGTGAACTTGATGGATTTTATTACAATCTTCAACTGTCGAGATAATAAATGTTGAAATAGCAGTTGTCAACCAGTTCTGGTGACATTAAATTGTAACCTTTAGGAAGTAGTGAAAAAAAAATGTGAAACTCATTTAATGTAGGATACTCACAGCTCGTAGGTGGAGAACCTTCTCGACCCATCCAGCCTGGATTCAAAATCAGCCTCCCATTGTGAAGTGATGCTGGTGTTAACCAAATGATTAATGCTCAATTGAAAGAGTTTCTGAAGAAATCCTTGATTCAAAGATATACATTTTTTAAATTAAATAATCATTTCCTGCTCATCAGTCAGTTCATTGATCGTATATAGATAAAATGAAAATGTGACCAGGTACAGTCAAAACATACTGAGTAGAAAATATGTTTGTGCAAGCTCAAACAGCAAATTGTAAGAAAATTGGAGGTAATTGTCTGACAGTCAGGTTTTCATGATTACCTAGTTTGAAAGTAGTTAGCTTGAGACTGTGGGAGAAAAGTTAAAGTCTCATTAGTGAGCTGCAGGGTTGGGGGGTAAGCTAAAAATACATTTTTCCACTCTGCGTTTACAAAAACATAAAGTCACCATAGTCCTCTTGGACCAGAGGGCTGCTGTCTTATTGGAGACAGATATCTAGTGGTGGTTTAACCTGAGACTCCCCATTCCTCAGACAAGGACAAAGGTTGAGAAGGAGAATCCTTCATGGTAACCGCAGCCAATGCAGGAATTGAATCTACACCGTTGGCATCACTCATCAGCTATCCAGTCAACTGAGCTAATCAACTCCTATGAAGAAATATACAGTAATTGTCAAAATTAGCTCCATTTTCTCAGGAACTTTCAAACCTCCTGCTTGAGGTCTTCCAACTGAGTTTCCAACACCAGGCTTTAACAGCAGTATTTTGTGACTGACCATTACTAGATACATTATATAATGTCGAGTAGTTTTGGTTAAATGTAAGGAAGCTCAATAAAGAAGAACTTAGTTCACAGTGAAGAAGGGTTGGGTCCCCTCTCATTCTAACAGCATGATAAAGACTGGAATTTCAACGCATGGGAAGGTAGCTAGGACACATATTGTTACGCAAAACATCAGTTCTGTTATTCTGGCCAATCTCAGTGGTTTTGACTAAGTGAAAAATACTAAATTTGAGTTTTGATTGAATTGTAATGGTAAATGGAGAGATGGATTCTTTGAAGCATCATATCCTGGTTTCACTTCTTTAACAATTATTTGGTGGAAATGTTTGCAAATATAGATATTTTTGGTGGTAGTGTGTTATAGGTCAGTGAGACAGCCAGTTGTAGCAACTGCATGATGCTTCCTGGAGCTATGGATTGTGATGGTAGATGCTCCAATGTTCTTTCCAACACATGACGCACCAGGAATCTTGCTCTCTGTGCTGCCTGCCATTGATGTGGAAGAATTTTCAGGATGATACTCAACTTGTTCGACTGTATTAAGAATACATCTTCCTTGGCCATCATGTTCTGGAGTGGGGCTTGGACTCAATCTTTCTGGTTCATTGGCACTGCAACACAAGACCTCATAGATACTGTTTACATAAGTAGAATTTACATCACAGAAGCAGGTTATTTAGTCCAACTGTTTAAACACAGCACAAGCCTTTCCCAACCTATATTTTTTAACTATTTGTAGACAACCTTTTGATAGTAGTTCTGTCTTCGCTCCTGTTTTAGGTCTCAACGTAAGTCAAGTCGACCCTGTGCATGATCATTTTCCTCATTTCATACCACCAAAAAGATTTGTATTTGAGCTTAATTGATGCCTTCAGATACTGTGCACTGTTTTCCTTTCCAGGTAAAGGGGACCTGATCGGCGCAGACCTTTCAACCAAGGGCAAGGTGATTAAAACAAATGCTGATGTTAAAGCATTAACTTATTGTGACCTGCAGTACATTAGTTTGCGAGGCCTGAGTGAGGTATTGGAACTCTATCCTGAATATTCAAACAAATTCCTAGCTGACATCCACCATGACCTGACCTTCAACCTTGAAGAAGGGCGTGAAGCATTGGTAAGAGCAAATCTCTGAAAATATTTGACTGTTTAGAAATATCATGTTTGAAACACAGTTGCCTTCTTTGGGTGTGTTTGAGTTCAGACACGATGTTCGGACAATACCTCTGTAGCTCAGCCAGAATATGTATAATCTGGATGCAAATCATTGAGTTTAAATATCTCTTATTGTCATAATACTCCTAAGTCTACTTGATCTTTTATTGCCGTCCGTTAAGCCCTTCATCCAAATTATTCAGTGCCCACATGACTGGCTAACACCCCAACAGTCTCCAATTTGTCTCCAATTTGTGTTTTGTTTCCTGTTGAAAAATTGTGAGCTATTTTTTTCAATACTGCCTAAGACCTATTCTACATTCTTTATTTGTGCAAGCTGAACGACATCTCATTTTCTGCTTGGGAATCCTGCAACCTTCAGGACTCAAAATTGAGTTCAACAATGTTAGGGCCTGAGCACCTTCTCCCATATCCTTACCCCAACTCTCCCAGCCATCACATGTCATCACAACCAACCCATTGGCAGCCACTAATGGTCCCATTAGCAGCTGTTGATTCTCCAAGGCTGACCTTTACCCATTTATCTGTCCATTGTTTTTCTTTCTCGCTGGGGTCCTATCATTTACTCCTTCACCATCCCCCCTTCTTCAGAATATATACTAACTATTTCCTAGCTACAGTCAGTTCTAAAGAAGGGTCACTAGGCCCAAAATATTAACTCTGCTTTCTCTCCACGGATGCTGCCAGGTCTGCTGAATTTGATTCTGATTTTTATTTTCTACATTTTTTTGTTTCTTTGATTGCATTGTAATGTATTGTGTGGCATAAATACAAATTATGTTAAAATTGAAGATCATAGATTCTTAAGCACATTCTTTCTATTGTGTGTGAATTGGTGGCTGAAAAAAAATCAAAACTTAAATTTTCATACTTCAAGAAAAAACAAATGGTGTCTATTTTGTGTTTCCTGATTGTCCGAATATCAGGAGATTTCACCCATTTGGCATTTCAAGTTTGGGCACCTTCTAATGAAGTTGGCAGTGTACTTGGATAAAACGTGACATGATTCCACTTTCAGGTCTAAATTCTGGATTACAGACTCATGGAATAAACTTCTGACAATGTGTATCTGCACAGTACATTTCCAAAAACAAATGTAATTTTGAATAGCAACTTTTCTTCCAAGAAAACTAATTAGAATCCAACCCAGATTGAAGAACATAAAGACAAAACAAAGATTGAACAATAAAGAGTAATTGAAGTTACCTATCAGAGTGCATCATCAATGAATGTGTCACTCCATGTGTATTAATCCACTCATTTCACTATCTGACTCAAAGTTTGGTTCAGGTACACTGCATCATGTATCATGTTTCAAATTTATACAAGTTATGGGGAGGCAATGACCTAGTGGTATTGTCATTGGACTGTTAATCCAGAGACCCAGGTAATGTTCTGGGGACTTGGGTTTGAATCCTGCCACAGCAGATGGTTGAATTTGAATTCAATAAATATCTGGAATTAAGAGTCTAATATTGACCATGAATCCATTGCTGATTGTTGGAAAAACCCATCTGGTTCATGAATGTCCTTTAAGGAAAGAAACTGCCATCCTTACCTGGCCTGGCCCACGTGTGACTCCAGACCCACAGAAATGTGGTTGACTCATAAGTGCCGTCTGGGCAATTGGGGATGGGCAATAAATGCTGACCTGGCCAGCAATGCCCTCATACCCTGAATGAATAAAGAAAAAATTTTAATCCATCATAAAACGGCCTGAAGCTAAATAATTCTGAAAACAGTACATCATTGGATCTTGATAATTTCTCCAATAATTCTAGCCCAAACTTTCATTGCGGATCATAGGCTCTTGATTTAGAATTAGAATTAAGTCTGTTGTAGCATGAACTCAAGTACAGGGGTACAGTGAAAAGTTTAAAATGTTGCCTTTCACAGCGCCATCTTAGGGACAAAGTATGTTGGTACAAATCTTCGATACAAAACTGAGAAATGAAGAAAACAATGTTACATTACCTTATAGTGATTCATAGTATAAGTTAGAAATTAAGAAATAAAGTTAAAACAATAAACAATACAGCCAGATAAAACAAGTTAGATTCAGAATACATCTATAATTAAACACTGGTAATAGATCACTTAAGGGCTGATATCAACAAGGAGTGTCTCAGCTCCATTGGCTGGATGGCTAATTTGTGATGCAGAATGAGTTAAATTCTTGCTGTGGTTATCAACTCAATCTCTCCCCTTGCCTGAGACATGGTGACCCTCAGGTTAAAACCACCACCAGTTGTCTCTCTCTAATGAGAGAGCAGTGCTATGGTCCAGTAGGATTGGGGCAGCATTCTTTTTATAACAAGTTTCTTTTTCACAATGTGAACATTACACAGAATGGGATTTTTTATAGTGTCACAACTCATTGGGATAGCTCACTGGAAATCAAACCCTGCCATTCCTGATGCCATCAGACCTAGGTTGATAGAAAGCACGGACCAAGCTTCTGTACTTAACAAGAAATCACTGTTTATTACAGGTCATTAGAGTCTAGCCACAGGTAAGCAAATAAACCAAATTAAAACTCTGTAAATTAAAACTGTAAATCCCTCATTGTGGAAGGCCGTGTTACTGCATTAAGTATCATTGGGCTGGATTCTAATGCGACTACCAATTTTTCTTGACATCTCCCAGCAGTTTTCTTGGCAGCTAGTTAGCTATGGCAAATATCCTCTGCTTTACCTCTGTAATGTCCACCGTCAGAACAGGATCTCCATTGCACCAATACAAAGCCATTCCATTACCTGCTGCAGTCATCCTCATAGAGTTGTCAAATGATATACATGGTTTATTTTCAATACTGATGATGATGGTCTACCATTTGTACTGTGGATGTATCCCTGTGAAGAAATGTGTTTTGTTTCTGTACGGTTGGAACCAGATGGACCTTGTTGACTACGAGGTTTTTGATTGGTGTTGTTAACCTGGGCCAATCAGGAAAGCCCTGGCTGACCAGTATGACCAGGATATTAGATTCTCCTCAGTTCAGGGGACTGACTCCAAGCTGGCTGGCTACAGCCAATGTACTGTGCATAAGTAAATAAAGGGTACAACTTTTGTTCCAGTCACCCATGAGAAGCAGTTGGCACAGTTATCACTGATGGCAGTAAAAGGCCCAGGCCCAAGCCTTTTGGGGCAGAATTGGTTGAAAAAGCTTCACCTGGATTGACTGAACATTTTTCATTTAGAAAATGGCTGCCTCAGTGAAGTCCTAGTGAAATACCCAGGAGTTTGTCAGGAAGGGCTTGGGACTATCGAAGGTGCTAAAGGCACTTTACTTGTTGACCAGGAAGCAATTCTGAGATTTTGCAAGGCCCGCCCGGTGCCATTTGCTTTGTGGGTAAAAGTAGAGGTGGAAGTCAGGAGGCTGGAGAGCAAAGGAATCATCAAACCAGTGCAGTTTGCAGAATGGGTAGCACTGCTTGTACTGATTGTGAAGCCTGATGGCTCGGTTAGCCTTTGTGGGGATTTTAAACAAATGGTAAACTGCTTCTCACAGCTGGATAGATATCCAGTCCCCCACAGAGGACTTGTACGCAAAGTTGGTGGTGGGGGTGGAGGTGGGGGGTGTTGTGGATGGGGTGTTCTGTACTTTATGAAGCTGGACATGAGCCACGCCTACCTGTAATTACAATTGGATGAGGAGTCCCAAAAGTAGGCTACAATTAATACCCATAAGGATTTATACCAATATACAAGACTGCCATTTGGGGTATCATCAGCCTGCGCCCTTTCTCAGCAGACCATGGAGAACATCTTACAAGGACTACCCCAGGTTACCATTTACCGTATGACATATAATAACAGGGAAGACCAAATTAAGAGCACTTGGAAGACTTGGGCATAGTGCTGAGACGTTGCTCCCAGGTGGGCGTACGCCTTAGACAGGAGAAATGTGTGTACCAGGCACCCCACGTGACCTACCTGGGTTACAGAGTCGACAAAACCGGGTTACACCTGTTGGAAGAGAAAATGAGGGTGATCAAAGGTGCCTCAGCTCCCACGTCTGTACCAGAGCTTAGGTCTTTCCTTGGTTTAGTGAATTATTACAGAAAGTTCATAAGTAACCTGGTCTTCATCTTGGCACCTTTACAGCTGCTATTGAAAAAAAATCAGCCTTGGAAATGGTCATGTAGCCCAAGAAGTAGCCTTTAGGGAAGTGAAAAAGCAGCTGTTGTCATCTAAGGTGTTGGCCCATTATGATCCAAAGCGAGAGGTAATGCTGACATGCAATGCCTCCCTGTTTCCCATTGGGGTAGTGGTGGCTCACCGGTGACCCAACAGAGAGGAATGCCCAATAGAGTATGCTTGCCGGACCTTGCTTGATACCGAACGCAAATATGCCCAGATAGAGAAGGAAGGTTTAGTAGTCATCTTTGGTGTGAATTCCACCAGTACCCTTACAGACAGGAATTTGTCATAGTAACAGATCACAAACCCCTGCTAGGGCTACTGAAGGAAGACAAGGAGGTTGTGCCGCCCATAGCTTCTGGTCAAATTCAGCGTTGGGCCCTTATTCTCAGCCTGTACAGTACAAGTTAGAATAGCATCCAGGAAGCCAAGTAGCTGATGTTGATGCCTTAAGCCGCCTCCCACTGGTAGATACTCCACTGCCTCCCCGGGAAGAGTCCATTTTGGTTTTGAACTTCCTGGACACCCTTCTGGTCACTGCGGACAATATCCGACTGGGGGCACAAAAAGATCCTGTCCTAGCAAAACTAAAACAGCAGGTAGTAATGAGGAAAACAGAAGGGCCATCGCAACCTGGATTGAAACCTTTCCAGACTAGGCGAGACCAGATCATGGTAGAGGATGGCATATTACTTTGGGGAGCAAGGGTGATGGTCCCGAGTAAAGATTGCCACCAGATGCTGGCAGAACTCCACCAGGGTCATCCAGGGGTTTCCAAGATGAAGATGATAGCAAGAAGCTATGTCTGGTGGCCAGGGCTGGATCTTGACAAAGCTGCCTTGGTGGGGCAGTGCCCAGAGAATCAATAAGGACAAAAATTGCCAACAATAGTGCCCCTCATTCATGGGATTGGCTGGTAAACCCTGGGCTTGGTTGCATGTCGACTATGCCAGTCATTTTATGGGTTCAATGTTCCTTGTCATTGTGGACACCCATTCAATGTGGTTGGATGTGCATAAAGTTCGTTCAGTAAACTCAGGGATGGTGATTGAGAAGCTGCGAGCATCGTTCACTAGACACGGACTCCTGGAAGTATTGGTCACTGACAATGGGACATCATTTACCAGCAGGCAATTCAAATATTTCCTAAAGTCAAGTGGCATTCGGTATATAAGGGCAGCTCCATACCTTCCATTGTCCAATGGTCTAGCAGGAAGGACAGCCCAAACGTTGAAGGCCGGCTTAAGGAAGCAGCCTACAGCATCAATTGATACCAAACTGTCCCGGTTCCTGTTCAATTATAGGACCACCCCACACGCCACAACAGGGATAGTACCAACAGAGTTGCTGATGGGGAGAAGACTCCGCGCCCGGCTGAACCTGATGTTCCCAGATCTGTTGGCAGAGGGTGAAAGGGAAGCAGGAACGCCAATGCCAGCCATATGCCTCCTCTAAGTGAGAAAGACCGTTTAATTGAGGGGACAAAGTTTGGTGCCGGAACCATGGGAATGGCCCCCTATGGTATGAGGCGAGGTTGACGCGAGGTCAGATCCCGTGACGTACAAAGTTTTGGTAGGTGATACAATCCTGACCAAACATGCGGAACACCTGAAATCTGTTCCCTCGCAAACAGGTCGGGAGCAGAACACACCTGGCCCTCAGAACAGCCAGAAGACCTGTCAGAAACCATAGGTTCTTCCTCCTCTGTCTAGTGTCGAGGAAAGCTCAGAGTCCGAGATGGAAGCAGCCTCAATACTGTCACCACCAAAAGGAGGAAACTCTGCTGACACACTCCGGACACAAGAGGCAGGTTACAGTCCTGCACATACTGCCTGTGTCAGAGGATCTGGACTTGGGGCAAAAATGTCACAGGAAAGGCTACAAGCAAAAGACCAGGCCTACATCCCCCGACTTGAGAGGGGGTGGGGGTCAGGGATGCAGTGATTGGAACAAGGTGGGCCTTGTTGACTATGGATTCTTGATTGGGGTTGTTAATCTGGGCCAATCAGGAAAACCCTGGCTGACCAATATAACCAGGAGATTAGATTATCCTCAGTTCAGGGGACTGACTCTGAGCTGACTGGCTCCAGTGTACTGTGCACAAGTAAATAAAGGGTACGACTTGGTGATGGGATACTGACCTCCAGGCAGTTATTTCAGTTTCTCAATAGCTATTGGACTTAGTAATATCAACTGCTCTATATTAAAACAGTTTACAGAAAACAAAATGTTTGGTGCAGGATGTACAAACATTTATCTATATGGAACAAAAGTGTTATCTGTCACTGGATGGGAAACTTATTGTTTTAGCAGGAAATTTGACTGGATGCAGTGACAATGTTGACATTTGCTATCTTTCACAGCAATAAACCCATTTTGCCCACTAGCAGAAAAAGTCATGATTCAAAAATTTATCCCATCCAGATGCTTGTAAAAATCCCTTTTAGGACATGTGATTTTGTGCACTTCTTTTGAGAGCCAACTGTTTATTAATAAATCACATTGTGGCCTACTTAATCAACAGCAGAAATCAGATTCAGAACGTATCACATGGGACACTATTTTTGTGTAGGAGTCATCTCATGGGCATCCTAATCTGGAATACAATCCAGAAATTGTGCTTTAACATTTGTTATGATGACAGGCGCTGAGAGTGCGTGCAGGGTAGAAGGTTGGGCCAATGTTTTCATCACAATGGTTCTCCTGCTTGTAAAAATAGCTCTCAAGATCTAATCCAGTTGAGTTTTCTTGAATGTAAATGTAATTGCTGAGCTTAATTCACAAGATTTTATTCTAGTTGCTATGATAGCTTAAAATTCATCATTTTATTGTTTGATGGTTTGGCTTGATTATCAAAAAAACTGAAATCAGTGTGTTAGCCAGAGGAAGCATGTGTGTGGGACTGAGCGTATGGGTGCGTGTGGGAGTAAGTGTGCGTGCACGCAGGAATCAGTGTGTGTGTACAAATGTGTGTATATTTGACAGTGTGAGTGTGTGTGTACTTCTTTACGTAATTAATATTACTGCATCTAAAAAGGCTTTAAAACCATCAAAGCAGTTTTAAATTATTAGTTCAGAACGCTGAAGGACTTGCCTGAGAACATAACCACCGTATCACTGTGCCAAAGGATTTTTATATATTACCTTCTTATAACTTACCATATTGTTAATTATCAGTGCCAGTCATTCAGAACTCGCACCTAGGATGACACTGTTGCATGTATAATCCCTACAGGTCTGTTCACGTTTTTGTTCTGTTGTAAGAAACAAAATTTTAATAATTGGGCTATTTTCTCAGCTATGAGCTAAATTCTGGGAAATCTCTACTACAGACACGATGTTCAACACATTTGAGAACTTACCTGACCTTTCTTGAATCATTGCAGTTTTTATTCCAGTTAGAGTGTGGCAATAATAACAACAACAAAATGCAAATAGTAGGTTTTCTGCAGAAAGGACCACCTTGCCTTATGTGGTATCTTACATTCCAATATTAAACAAACCATAGCTGATGTGAGCAGCAGAGAGTTATGGCATTCTGTCCCCCTTTAATTTTCACAGTGGTCTGAGTTGGCAATGCTGTCTCATGGAGCAGACTCAAGCTGCTATCTCTACACAGGATTTTGTCTCTAGTTCCTTGGAAATAATGTTAAAAGTACTTGTAAACTGGAATCCTGACACATGCACCAAATGCAAGTGTGCATTTACAGCATACTCCTACAAACAGTAACAGCAATGTTACATGTCAAATGTTGCAATTTTGTACATGTTTATAATTGCCTTCCAGTAGGAGATTAACCCAGCCTGCTGTTTACTAATTCCAAATAATAAATTGGACTCCACAGATGTGTTACTCTCAAGAATTCAGAATGTTCATTGGTTTGATGCAGTAAAGGTGGTTGATAGATTGGAGGATTCAATGAAAAAATTGTTGTACACTCAGTATCAACAGCACATTTTTGTTTTGGTGGGATTACCTTGTGTCAGAATTCCTCTATGCCAACAAGGGAGAGCGGGCAGCCTATTGCTCCTGGGAAGATTATGTTAATCAGACACAGGATGGGAAACATTGCCTCTGGTCATGACTTTTCAAGCTAAAATATCTGGTGCTTAAAAAGCAGCTGTTCTTACATAGCACTGTAAAATCAATGCCTTATAAACATCTCTGAATTTGGTTGGAGCAGCTAATAAGGAGAAGGAATTGAGTAGTTTAATTTTCTCTCTGCGCTGTGGCTGTAATCTTTGGGATAAATTAATCTGTTCTAACTTGAGATAATTGTTAATCAAAATGGAACACCAGATATGTTTTCCAGGAATGCTAACTCCTAAAATAATGAATCTATAAGATGCCCAAATATTCAAAGTGAGTAATATTAATATGTAAATAGAATACTTAACTACTGTCAGGAAACAGTTCTGATACAATCCATCAAGATGTCTCTGCAAATGTTGAACTCTACCCATAGCGCAATATCCTCCCAGATTCCAACGAAAGTCAGCAGACATGCTGAGAGATGATTTTTCTCAGTAGGATGCTGCACTATACAGGACAATCATGACCATACAGAAATTTGAACACAAGCACCAGCAGGTTCAGGAACAACTTCTTCCCTGCCGTGATTAGACTGCTGAATGAAACTCTCTAACTTCAAATAATGTTGATCTTGCTACTGTTGATCTTGCTTTGTGCACCTCCTAAGCAGCCGTAACTTTGTATAACTCGCTCTGTCTACCACCCTTTGATCTGTGTGTCGTTTTTTTGCTATGATCTGCTTGTACTGCTCAGAAAACAAAACTTTTCACTGTACTTAGGTACGTGTGACTGCAACAATAAATCAAATCAAATAAGATTGTGGCACACAAGATAACTGGGATATTGCGAGATAACAAGCATGGGGCTGGATGAACACAGCAGGTCAAGCAGCATCATAGGAGCAGGAAAACTTGA
>JAHRHZ010000056.1:3803843-3886083 GCA_024137785.1 Ginglymostoma cirratum | reverse complement strand
GGAGCCAGTAAAGGCTCCATCCCCGCCTCTTCGACTTGTCTGCCTCCTCTCCACCTATCCTCTCCTCTATCCATCCTCTATCCGCCTCCCCCTCTCTCCCTATTTATTTCAGAACCCTCTTCCCCTCCCCCATTTCTGATGAAGGGTTTAGGCCCGAAACATCAAGTTTTCCTGCTCCTATGATGCTGCTTGACCTGCTGTGTTCATCCAGCCCCATGCTTGTTATCTCGGATTCTCCAGCATCTGCAGTACCTTTTATCTCTTATAACTGGGATATTATTTTATTTTAATAGACAGATCATAAGTACATTGGTTTTAGTGCTTCTCCTCGTAAAATAATGTTGTCATGGTGAATTGTGTTGCTTACTGTGGCATTCCCATTTCTCACAGTAGCCATGCTTACTGTGTACTGGAGTCACTCCTGTTTTGGCTGATATCTGTGTGCATTTGTCCTGGGAGCACACCCTCTCAGAATGTAGCTTGAGTCTGCTCAAATTGATGTTAATTGACATCTGGCATCATAAGAATGCCTTCTTTCCATCATTTTGGGTGGAACTTGGAAAATTAAAGGGGGACATCTTGTTTGTTAAGGTAGATATTGTCATTCAGTTTTTAACAATTTAAAGTCTAGGGCTACCCTAATAAACCTATTTCTCTCTGCCACAATCAGCTTTAATTCTCTGTTCCATTTACTTCAGATATTATGGTTGTTACCTGGGTTTGATAATCATTACTGGATTATTTAAATATAAAATCAGATCTAACTCACTCTCAAGACTGTCTAGTTGACTGCTCAATGTTAATTGCATCTATTGTTTTCACAGGGATTCTCAAAGTTCGCCAAATCCCCCAGACTATCCCAGGTATGTTGCAGTTTTATTCTGGTGTGTACCATGTCGTGTAAACCTAGGGTGACGATGAGCAATAAACCAACTGGGAAACAATTTCTGATGAAGGGTTTAGGCCCGAAACGTCAAGTTTTCCTGCTCCTATGATGCTGCTTGACCTGCTGTGCTCATCCAGCCCCATGCTTGTTATCTGGGAAACAATTGGAATTGGTTAACAATTCTGAGGAACTTCTGGATAATCTTACTCTGTATTTGTATTGGAACTATTGATCTAAACTGGCAGTTCTCAAATTAGCTCATTAGTACTGTTTGGCTGCAATTGTAATTCTACCTTGGAGCCTGTTCTTAACATTTGTGGCTTCATATGTGCACAGAGCTCTCCAGAAATCACAAATTAATATTAATTCACTCAATTAGTATGAAAAAAAATTCTAGTCAGCTCTCAAAAGCATTAGACCATTCCCTCAACTCTTTATAGTTCAATTTTGACAGGTCACTGGAGTTATACACCATAAAGTGATAAACCATATGTTGGTTTAAGATCATGTTCACTCATTTCTGAGATGCTAAAGACTGGGATTTTTACCAAAAGTGGCCAAACCGTGAACTAGGATGTTATTGGTTGGTTGGTTGAGAAGGAGCTTCCAGAAAGCTACACCATCAGGACTACCATGAATGAAGGGAACAGATGCTTCATGGAAATGTGCCTTGTGGGTTCTAATCATACCCATGAAACTCAAAAGATGAAAGCTATTTTCAAGACAGGAATCCTGACCTAGCTTACAAGAATAAAGAACAGTATATTGTTGGATTGTCTTTGCAGAATTATAGAAATACTTACAGTCATGTTAGATGGATCTTCATTGTGTCAACTTTTAAAAGTGAAATGTACCTTTCTATTTAAAGTGTGACTCATGTTTTATTTGCATTAGTTCTGATTCATGATCATTTAAGAGTAATATAAAGTGGGATCTTGTTAGTAATTTCTTTTCTTGGGGATTAATGGACAAATTTGGGTTCCTTTGATTTATGGTTCCCCAATGGGAATCATGACACTGAAATACCATTGATTGTGGTGGATAGTCTGGGATCGCAGACCTCAGAAGAATGAACACGTTTCTTGAGTGGGTTTGTAACATCTCAACTTCACCTTCTGTCTGGAAATTCATAAATGTTTCATTTTTTTATGAAACCGCTGAACTTGAAAAGGAACATTATGTGCAAAAGGAAAAACAAATTAACAATTTGACCCTTTGTATTCTCTCATTTTTGCATTCCTCTGTTACCTTCTCATAGGGTCATAAGGTCACACAGCGCAGAAACAGACTCTTCGAACCAATTCATCCATGCCAACCAAGTTTCCTAAGCTAAACTAGTCCCAATTGCCTGCGTTTGGCCCATATACCTCCAAGCCTTTTCCTATTCGTGTACCTGTCCAAATGTCTTTTAACTGTTGTCATTGTACCTGTATCTACCACTTCCTCTGCCAATTCATTCCATATACGATCCAACTTCTGTGTGAAAAAGTTGCCCTTCAGGTCCTTTTTAAATCTTCCTCCTCTCACATTAAAAATATGCCCCTTAGTTTTGAACTCCACCACCCTAGAGAAAAGACCTCTGCTATTCACCTTATCTATACCCCTTATGATTTTATAAACCTCTTTAAGGTCACCCCTCAACCTCATACACTCCAGTGAAAAAAGGTCCTTACTATCCGGCCTCTCCTTATACCTCAAACCCTCTGGTCCCTTCAACATCCTGGTAAATCTTTTCTGAACCCTCTCCAAAGCAGGACAACAAGAACTGTACACAGTACTTCAAAAGTCACCTCACTAACGTCCTGTACAACCTCAATTAGACATCACAACTCCAATACTCAATGGTCTGAGCAATGAAGGCAAGCATGATAAATGCCTTCTTAATCACCTGGTCTACCCGTGACGCAACTTTCAAAGAACTATGCACCTGAACCTAGGTCTTTCTGTTTGACAACAGTATCCAGGGTCCTACCATTAACTGTGTAAGGCCTGCCCTTGTTTGTTTTAGCAAAATGCAGTACCTCACATTTATCCAAATTAAACTCTATCTATCATTCCTCAGCTCCTTGGCCCTATTGATCAGGTCATTTTGTAATCTTAGATAACTTTCTTCACCATTGACTATATCACCAATTTTGGTTTCATCCACAAACTTACTGCATCCTAAATCCTCATCCAAATCATCTATATAAATGACAAAACAACAGTGGACCCAGCACCGATCCCTGTGGCATACAGATGGTCACAGGCCTCCAGTCCAAAAGCCAGCCCTCTACCACCACCCTTTGTCACCTACCGTCAAGCCAATCTTGAATCCAGTTGGCAAGCTCTCCCTGAATCCCATGTGATTTGACTTTACTTATTAGTCTACCACCTTGTCAAAGCCTTTACTATCTTCTATCTTCTCATCTGTCTATCTTGATTGTGTCCTGAAAAACTCAATTAAGTTTGTGAGACACAATTTCCCATGCACAAAGCCATGCTGGCTATCTGTAATCAGTCCTTGCCTCTCCGTATGCATGTAAATCCTATCTTTCAGAATCACCTCCAACGATATACCCACCACTGACTCACCGTAGTTCCCTGTTTTCTCCTTACAGTCTTTTATAAATAAAGGCACAACATTAGCCGCCCTTCAGTCCTCTGGCACCTCATCCATGGCTGTTGATGATACAAATATCTCTGCTAGGGGCCTGGCTATTTCTTCTCTAGCTTCCCACAATGTCCCAGAGATTTATCAACCTTTGTTTGTTTTATGACCTCCAGCACCTCCTCTGTAATATGGACTGTTTTCAAGACATCAATATTTACTTCCCTGAGTTCCCTAGCCGCCATATATTTCTCCACAGTAAATACTGACACGAAATATTAATACCTGTCCCATCTCCTGTGGTCAATACGTAGGTGACCTCATTGATCTTTAAGGGCTCCTACCAATCCCGATTTGCTCTTTTGCTCTTAATCTACATGTTTCTCATATAGAATAAGTGAGGTTTATTTGTGTGTACAATGGCTGAAGATTCCCAATAATTGGGTCAGTTAATTCAATCTCATTTTTACTCTGACTGCTAAATATCCAGATCTGCAACAGTTCTGAAAGGCCAGGAAAACCCTAAATTCCATTCTTCTTCTCCACAGAGAAAACCCATCTCAGCTGAGAATGCTGTAGAGATGCTACAACTGGGTTCGATGTCTGAAACAGGGAGGGTGGAAATCAGCTGAAGCATAGATACAGATGGAGGCTGGGTCACGAAAGAGTAGAGGTCACATTCCTTCCATATTCTATCCAGAGGCCCACATGAACATAGAACATAGAACAGTACAGCACAGTACAGGCCCTTCAGACCACGATGTTGTGCTGAACTTTTACCCTAAACCTAAGGTCTATCTAACCTCCACCCCTACCTTATACTATCATTCATATGCCTATCTAATAGCTGCTTAGATGCCCCTAATGAGGCCGACTCCACTACCCTCTCCGGCAATGCATTCCGCACCCCTACCACTCTCAGAGTAAAGAACCTACTTCTGACATCTCCCCAATACTACCTCCAATCACTCTAAAACCATGCCCCCTCGTAATAGCTACCTCCACCCGAGGAAAAAGTCTCTGGCTGTCCACTCTATCTATACCTCTGATCACTTTGTACACCTTTATCAAGTCACCTCTCATCCTTCGTCGTTCTAAAGAGAAAAGCCCTAGCTCTCTCAACCTTTCCTCGTAAGACCTTCCCTCCATTCCAGGCAACATCCTGGTAAACCTCCTCTGCACCTTTTCCAACGCTTCCACATCTTTCCTGTAACGAGGCGAACAGAACTAGACACAATACTCCAGATGTGGCCGAACCAGGCTTTTGTATAGCTGGAGGATAACTTCACGGCTCTTGAACGCAATCCCTCTATTAATGAAAGCTAACACACCATACGCCTTCTTAACAACTCTATCCACCTGGGTGGCAGCTTTCAGGGAATTGTGGACATGAACCCCAAGATCCCTCTGCTCCTCCACACTGCCAAGAATCTTTCCGTTAACCCTGTATTCTGCTTTCAAGTTTGTCCTTCCAAAATGAATCACCTCACACTTTTCAGGGTTAAACTCTATCCGCCACTTCTCAGCCCAACTCTGCATCGTATCAATGTCCCTTTGTAACCTGGAACAGCCCTCCACACTGTCCACAACACGACCCACCTACGTATCGTCCAAGAATTTACTAATCCACCCTTCCACTCTTACATCCAAATCATTTACAAAAATCACAAATAGAAGACGACCCAGAACAGATCCTTGTGGTATACCACTCATAACTGAGCGCCATTTGGAATATTTTCCGTCCACTATCACCCTTTGCCTCCTAAGGGTCAGTCAATTCTGAACCCAATCTGCCACATTTCTCCCTGTCCCAGGCCTCCTTACTTTCTGCATGAGCCTACCATGGGGAACCTTATCAAACGTCTTACTTAAATCCATGTATACCACATCCACTGCTCTACCTTCATCCACGTGTTTGGTCACCTCTTCAAAGAATTCAGTAAGGTTTGTGAGGTATATTCTACCCCTCACAAATCCGTGCTGACTATTACAAGTCAAACTGTGCCTATCCAAGTGATCATAAATCCTATCTCTCAGAGCCCTTTCCAATAATTTGTCCACCACTGAAGTAGGACTAACCAGCCTGTAATTTCCAGGATTATCCCTACTCCCTTTTTTGAACAAGGGAATGACGTTTGCCACTCTCCAGTCTTCCGGCACTATACCTGTGGACAGTGAGGATGAAAAGATCATCACCAACGGCCCTGCGATCTCTTCCCTCGCTTCCCATAGAATCCTTGGATAAATCCCAAAAGGCCTAGGGGACTTATCTATCTTCAAGCTCCTCTAAATTCCTAGTACATCTTCCTTACTAACATCGACCTCCTCTAGCCTACCAGCCTGTTTCACACTGTCCGCCTCTACAACTAGGTCCATCTCAGTTGTGAATACCGAAGAAAGGTGTTCATTAAGGGCCTCTCCTATGTCTTTAGGCTCCATGCACAAATTCCCTTTAAAATCCTTGATCAGCCCTACCCTTTCTCTGGTCATTCTCTTATTTCTCACATACATGTAAAAAGCCTTGGAGTTTTCCTTGATCCTATCTGCCAAGGTTTTCTCATGCCCCCTAATAGCTCTCCTAAGCCCTTTCTTCAACTCCTTCCTGGCTAACTTGTATCCCTCTAGAGCCTTTTCTGTTCCTTGTTTCCTAAACCTTATATAAGCATCCTCCTTCCTCTTAACTAGTCGTTCGACCTCTCTTGAGAACCAAGGCTCCCTCACTCGACCGCATCTTCCCTGCCTGCTAGGGACAAACATATTGATCACACGCAGTATGCATTCCTTAAAAAATCTCCACATTTCAATAGTGCTCTTCCCTGGCAGCATCTGTTCCCATATTATGTTACCCAGTTCTTGCCAAACAGAATTGTAATCACCCTTCCCCCAATTATAAACCTTACCCTGCTGTATGTATCTATCCTTTTCCATGACTATTGTAAAAGTAACAGAGTTATGATCTCTACCGCCAAAATGCTTTCCTACCAACAGGTCTAACACTTGGCCCGGTTCATTGCCAAGCACCAAATCCAAAGTGGCCTCTCCTCGTGTTGGTCTATCTACACACTGCGTCAGGAATCCTTCCTGAACGCACTGGACAAAATCCATTCCATCTAAACTATTATAACTGAAAAATTTCCAATCAATATTTGGAAAGTTGAAGTCACCCATGACTACAACCCTGTGACTTCTGCACCTTTCTAGTATCTGTCTCCCAATCCGCTCCACCACTTCTCTACAACTATTAGGGGGTCTGTAAAAAATCCCCAACAAAGTGACTGCTCCTTTCTTGTTCCTGACCTCAACCCAAACTGACTCTGTAGACATATCATTCTCGAACTGCCTTTCAGTAGCTGCTAAACTAGCCCTGAATAGCAATGCCACTCCGCCGCCTCTTTTACCATCCTCCCTATTTCTTTTAAAGCATCTAACTCCCGGAATTTCCAACAAACATTCCTGTCCCTGAGTTACCCAAGTTTCTGTAATGACCACAACATCGTAGTTCCAAGTACCGACCCATGCTCTAAGTTCATCTGCCGTATTTCTGATACTTCTAGCATTGAAGTATACAGACTTCAAACCAACCTTGTGTCCACAATTATGCTCCATCGACTGCATTTCTTTATAAACAACCTCACTCCCTGTTGTGTCTGTTGGAAGGCTGAATATCTCATCCTCTGAATTACAAATCAGGTTCCCCACCCCCTGCCAATCAGGTTTAAACCATCTCATATAGCTTAAGAAAACCTCCCTCCCAGGATATTTGTGCCCTTCCGGTTCAGGTGCAACCCGCCCTTACTGTACAGGTCCCACCTTCCCCAGAATGTGTTCCAACTATCCACATAATGGAAGCCCTCCCTCCTACACCAGCCCTGTAGCCACGTGTTTAGCTGCACTCTCTCCCTCTTTCTTACCTTGTTATCACGTGGCACTGGTAGTAATCCAGAGATAACTACCCTGTTTGTCCTGGACTTCAGCTTCCAACCTAACTCCCTGTACTCGTTTTTCACATTCTCAGTCCTTTTTCTACCTATGTCGTTGGTACCGATGTGTACCACGACTGCTGGTTGCTCACCCTCCCCCTTAAGGATCTTGAAGACACAATCCAAGATGTCATGGACCCTGGCACCGAGAGGCAACATACCATCCATTTGTCTCGTTCGCGTCCACAGACCCACCTGTATGTCCCTCTTACTATTGAATCCCCCACTACAATTGCTCTCCTATTCTCTCCTGTTCCCTTCTGTGTCACAGGGCCAGGCTCAGTATCCAAAATGGTATATTTATTATTGAGGGGAATGGCCACAGGGGATCCTTGCACTGTCTGCCTATTCCCTTTCCCTCTCCTGACAGTCACCCAGCTACCTTTTTCCTGTGCCTTGGGTGTGACCACCACCTTATAACTCCTCTCTATCACCCCCTCAGCCTCCTGAATGATCCGGAGTTCATCCAGCTCCAGCTCTGGTTCCTTAATGCAGTCTGTGAGGAGCTGGAGTTGGGTGCACTTCTCGCAGGTGAAGTCAGAGGGGACACCAGCAGTGACCCTTACCTCCCACATCCTGCAAGAGGAGCGTGCAACTGTCCTCGTTTCCATTCCTTCAACTCTAGATTTCCAGAAGAATTTAAAAAAAGCCTTACCTTACTGACCCTCCACACAGTCTTTTGTTTTGGTTAGAGGAGGAGGATGGGTGGGAGACACTACACGGTTTAGCCAATGCCCGAATATATTAGTTCACTTCCTGGCTCACACTCTCACCACTCCCGCTGCTGACAGCAAGAAGGTCTCTGCTGCACGAAGTAAGTTTTTATACAGAAAAGCTTACCTTCCCGGCTGCACCCTGGCTCGCGCTCTCACCACTCCTGCCGCTGAATGTCCATTGACTGAGATACGAGAGGGTGGCCACCATTTGAAGAACTATATCCTCAGCATCAATTAGAAACTCTAAAGCAAAGTGGAGACTTGGAAGTGGGTAATAATAACTCACTGCAAAATCTTTAACAAATAATCTTTCCTCCTTTGCAGGACCACTCAAACCAAATGCCAGAAATGTTGTTGTATTTCTTAACTTGAAATAAGGGAAAAAAATATATTGACTAGAATGTCACACTGGGATGGGCGGATTCTAGTTCAGCTCAATGTGAAACTCAGCTTTGCAGAAAATTAGATAACGTACAAAGCTCCAAAAGTAGGAGAATTGATTGGCCAATTTCTTTACAAATGAAAAGGTGAGTCTCTGTAGCCTTCACTTGGAAAGAAATGCATAGTCTGATGAAACCATTGTATTTGTTTTCTCGTTTTAGAACCGTTTAGAGAATAGTGACAATTCTAGTAAGAAGCTTCCCTCCATTTTGGAAACTGAGGATGAACCAAGTGAATATTCTCACCTCTCACCAGCAACTAGGACCCGGAGGAAACTCACCTTGCCCGGTTTGAACAGCCCAATCCGGCGAGGGTCGCTCGGGAGCTTGCTCGGAGATGACCTTAAGCATTATTCAACAATAAGACTTGGCAGTCGTTCACCAGCCAAATGCAGGAGGGGTGGAAGCCCCCAGTATAAGAAGGAAGATGTCACATCTAATAGTGGAATTGGTAATGCACGAAAACCAGCAAAACTACTTTTACCATCTCTAAACTGCTGTGGACCTCCTGACTTAAGCCCTAGGTATGTTTCAAACCAAATATGATGACAGTGTGATTGCTCAATATATGTTAGACAGGTTGAGAATTTACTACACCACTGTACTTCAATCAGTCATAACACAGCGTCATATGTCTAATAGTAAATTTGGGAGTTAATCAGCTGAATAATAATACAAACATTTTTATTTCTTTGGTCAATAGAATTGACGATAAGTCTGCACTTATAGAAAATTCTGTGGATAAATTTATAAACTAAATGCCAGAATGAGTCTAAAATGATTTCCTAGGATTTACAACATTGTTGAATAATGGAAACAAATCCCAAAACTAATTGGTCAGTTCTGTTCCTGGCTGTCTTGTGTGGATGTTTTTTCCACATACTAAGGAAGTCAGGGAAGTTTAAGAATAAATGCAGACATTTGGGGGTGACATTTCTTGTTTTAAGAAAAAAGACACTGATCTCTATAATTCAGAACCACAAACAGCATTGTGACAAAACCCAGTTTCAAAGTGTACAGTTTTGACAAAATTTCATTTATGAGTCACTAATCAAAAGGAAAAATAAATATACCCTCGGGTGACTGTCTGCGTGGAATTTAAACATTCTCCCTGTGTCTGCATGAATTTCCTCCAGGTGCTCCGGTTTCCTCCCACAGACCAAACATGTGCAGGCTAGGTGGATTGGCCATGTTGAAATTGCCGATATGTTTAGGGATGTGTAGATTAGGTGGATTATGTGGGATGAGTCTGGGTGGGATGCTCTGAGGGGTGGTGTGGACATGTTGGGCCTGTTTCCACACTGTTGGGATTCTATGAAAAGAAAACCCTTCAAAATCCTTTCTCTTCAAAAGAGGAATTTAATAGTGGATTTTGTTTGGTTGATTATTGTGTCCTTCAGTTGTAAGGCAGTGACCAGTGTCATTTATAAGTATCTTGTCCAAGTAAAAAAGTAAATGCAGGAAAGGTTACCGGAGTCAAAGTGTTAACCCTGATTTCTCTTCACAGGTGCTGCCAGACCTGCTCAGTTTTTCCAGCAGCTTCTGTTTTTGTTTCATTTCTACACTGATATTTTGAGTATCGACTACTCTAACAATCCGAAATTCACAAGTCATCACACTGTCCTTGTCTGCATTCTACCTTCTTGGCTAGAAAATGGACTTTAATTGCCTTTAATATTGACAATGGCTCAGTGGTACTGCCTTGAGATTCACTCTGTTCCATAAAAATGAAAAAGGCTGTGTGTCAGCGATTCATTTTGATGAGAGAATAGAAGCTGGTGTTGAATGGGTACTGTGCTAATAAGATTCATCTGTTTGAACATTTGGATTCAGCACATAAGTTTGGTCTTAACAGCTAGTTATTGTCAGTTCAACTTGCTTGAAGGTTACCTGACTGGGTGCAGTTTTGGTGAAGCACTCAGAAGTTATACAATGCAAAATGAGGCAACTTGGCCCATCATAGCTCCAGAGACACAGGTTCGTTTCTACCCTTGGGTGACTATCTGTGTGGAGTTTTCACATTCTCCCCGTGCCTGCCTGGGTTTCCTCTGGATGCTCCAGTTTCCAAAGATGTGCAGGCTAGGTGGATTGACCATGTTAAATTACCTACAGTGTCCAGGGATATGCACATTAGGAAATTCAGGGTTACAGGGCTAGGATAGCGGGGTGGGATTATCGTTGGAGGGTATGCGTGGACCTGATTGGCTGAATGGCCTGTTTCCACACAGTAGGGATTCTATGATGTCATGACCCTAACCCTATCTGCACTAACTCTCCAAATTAACAACTCACTCAACACCATTCTCCTGTCTTCGTACAATGATGCATGCTATTCCTTTTCAAATAGCTGTCTAATTCTCCGCTGAAAGCATTGAGTGTACCTGCCTGCATCATACTGTCAAGGAGTGCATTTCAGACCCTATCCACTCATTGTGTGGAAACGTATTTCCTCACATCACTTTTGCTTCTTTTGCTAATTTAAATCTGAGCCCTCCCTTCTGCAATGCTTTCACAAGTGTGAGCAGTTTTCCCTATTTACTCAGTCCAAATGGGCATGATTTTCAGAGGATCTTTTTCATATTCACCCACAGGAAATGGGTATTGCTGGCTAAGCCAACATTTATTGCTTGTCTCTAATCGCGACAAGTTGCCTTCTTAAATACAACTGAGTAACTTCCTCAGCTATTCTCACCTGTAGATCATTAATCCAGGTCTTCATTTTACTAGTCCAGTGTTGTCAGTGAATCACTACAAGCAACCTTTAATTTGGGCACTCATTAAGAAATCTCACAGATAATCAAATACTGAAACAATGATTTCAACTTTGTTGCATGTAGCAACCAAAATAAGATCCCCGAAGGAAGCAGTTCAACTTGGCTATTACCTTATTAATGGTGGCATTTAGTTACTATTGTAACTAATAGTGTCTGTCTCTGATTTCCCGGGTTTGATCCTTGTGCAGTGATGTTCTTTGAAATTCTGCTGAAGAAGAGTTCTGGTGTTGGATTCTTATACAGTTTCTCATCCTTCAGGTCTATGGTGTGACATTATTGATGAATCTTTAGATTCTTTCATTCAAAATGAAGGGTAAATGAAGTAAAATGAAGGGTATGCAGGTTAGTTGATCTTAGAGTAGGATAATAGGTCGGCACAACATCGTGGGCCGAAGGGTCTGTACTGTGCTGTACTGTTCTACGTTCTATGTAAAATATTGACTACTCCTCTGAAACCATCAAGTCTGCAATTTGCCTTCTTATCAGAAGTAGCTTCCTTGTTCCTTGTTACATTTGGCATTAATTGTCTGTTCAAAGAGACAGTTTTCCTGTGATTAACTCTTTAAATTCTTCTGCAGGGCAATCATTTATTCCTGCAGCAGAAAGCAGCCAGTTATCAAGCAGATGTCAAACAAGTTTTGTTCATGTAGCTTTGGTGCCTTCTTTCCCCAGACTTGGCTCTTTGCTTTCAATTGCTATAATAAATGTGTCCTTGTCCGTTAATAGTTTATTCCAGACAGAGTTATTGCTGCTTCTTTCAATCTGTGAACAGTTATTAAAGTTCTGAAGTTTACACTATCACATCAGTAACACAAATACCAAGATACAGGGCCTAACTTTATGTAGGCTTCACTCACCCATTCCTACTGAAGGTGTGGACTGTGCTGACTGGCACACTGTTGTATTTAAGGATAACTCAAGGATTGACTGAGAAGGTGAACAGATTCTCACCGGGCAGCTCAACTGCTTGGAGGCAGGTACCCATCGCAGGAGAGGATGCCAGGTTCCAGGCAGGACTGCAGGCCCTCTCTTCCTCCCTGGTTGGTAATGCAGTAAAAAGCTACCTTGTACAGAGGCTTCCACCTCTCCCCAAAAGGTGACGCGGTTGCTTATTTTCAAATAAAATTCATTCATGGAATGTGGATGTCACTAGCTGGGTCAGCATTTATTGCCTGTGGTGAATTGCCTGGAGGGCAGTTAAGAGTCAACCACATTGCTGTGGGTCTGGAGTCACAAATAGGCCAGACCAGGTAAGAATGGCAGATATCCTGTCGTGAAGAACATTAGTGAGCCAAATTTGATTTTGATTATGACAATCAACAGTGATTCGTAGTAATGTAACTCACCATTAGGCCAGCTTTTTGTTCTAGATTTTTTATCTAGTTTGTTATCTGCCTTGTTGAGATTTGAACCCATGTGCTCAGAAAGTTAGCCTGGCGTTCTGGAATACTTGTCCAGTGACATTATCATGACACCACCATCTTACTTGTTCTTGAAATTAGTTTTAGCATGAAGCTGTGAGGGCACTTTCACGTTGAAGTCATTTCCCAATGATCTACCTTGTAGTGCATCCAAGTGCTCGCCTGAAGCTGGAAAGCTTTTGATTGGCCATCCAGCTTTGCGAGCTCACCCGCCACATTCATCGGAGAGGGAACTAATCACCGTCCTAATTGAGAGGGAGTCCCAATCCCAAGGTCCCAGATGACTACAGGTATTTCTCCTATAACACGATGGTTGCGTTCTCGTGTGACCTTGCGCTTTAGAAAATCGCGTCATAGGGAAATTGCTTTAGAAAATCACTATACCTGTACAGTAGAAAGTTTGCGCAAACAGCGTCCACTTTCATCAATCATGTCACAGCCAATTCGTGTTAACGAAACACACATTATAGCAGAAATACCTGTATTTCCCTGCAGGCAAGTTTGGGAACCAGAAACACTCCTGGCCCCAGGGAATTTGCTGTGGGGTGAAGCATGGGGCATGTGAACCTGCATGGCAGGATTCCACAGCTCAGAACAGTACTTCAGTACTGGAACAGTACTTCAGTATTGGACACTTCAGTAAAAGGAAAATCATAACTGATTTAGGGGTACAGGAAGGATGCTAACTCACTGCTCCCTCAGACTGAAACTCCCATGCCACTGAATCATGCCTTCAGAAACAGAGGAGAGATTGTCTGTGTCCTTGGTTGACATTTCACTGTAAAAGCAAGGCAGGAATTCTATGAGACTTTACTCCTGCACTATTTTGATACCACTTCAGACTGACCAAGCTTTTTAAATCATTTTTTAATCAATCTTGTTCAGATATATTATGACTCATCTGGGAAGGATGGGAGTTGAACCAAGAACATCTGGCTCTGAGATTAAGGACACTACCAACCATGCCAGAACGCCCTGACCAACCTTTTTAAAGCTGAACTCGTATTGATAGTTTTGCTACCTGAGTGTTGTCTACGTGCATTCTTCATGAGGCAAGTTGTGCCCAATTGCCTATGTACCACAGGTATTTTGAAATAAATGTTAACAAACATTAAAAATTGGAACAATTTTTTTTAAATTGCAGATGCTGGAGATCTGAGAGACTCAAAATGTTGGAGAAACTCAGCAGGTCTGGCAGCACCTGTGGAGAGAGAAGCAGTTTGAATCCTGTGGCTCTTTACCAGATTGAAAAGTTGTTGCTCGGTTAAGAGAAATAGGTTAAAAACAGAAAGAGCTGCAGATGCTGTAAATCAGAAACAAAAACAGAAGTTTCTGGAAAAGCTCAGCAAGTCTGGCAGCATCTGTGAAGAAAAAATCAGAGTTAACATTTCTGGTCCGGTGATCCTTCCTTCCTGGAGAAGAATGATCAATGGTTTTATTGATCGATCAGTTTCTCCATTCGATACACCTCACTGTTGTGAATTATTTTCTGTATGGTAAGAAAAATGTAGCATGAACAAGGACTGTGTGTCTAAAGCATTTTCGGGATTGTACAAACTTCACTAACTGATGCTCAACTAAAGGGGGAATTGTTCGTTAATATACCTATTTTGACACACCACTGAAAAATAAGCACAGCTTGATTTTATTTAATTGGTATTGTGATCTGTGTCACTTTAACTGATCATATATCAATGCTGTCAGGTCTAAAAATAACAAATCATGAACTTGCACTTTGAGCTACCATCCAACATAGGAACTGTATATACTTGCAACGCCTCATACTGAAGAAAGAATTGAAGTGCAACAGAATGTTTGTAAATACGAATGGGATGGAAAGAGACTTTGATGAGGTACATTATAAAGGCCTTTGACATTTTTCTTTGCTAATCCTGAATATAGCATGGAATGTGGGTTAGAAAACTGCATGAGTCATTGTCAAGGAAGGGTGGAAAATTAAAATAAGCAAGCTGCTAATTATATTTAATTACCTGGTGCTGAAGTTGCAAGGAAAACTTAGGTGACATTATAGACAAAAGAATGCTAAAGTGCAATTACTGATGTATAGGTGTGAACTTAGGAGTGTTTTTGCTTCGTTGTCTTTCTAGAACTCTTCAGAGTGCCTTCATGCTACACCAGTAGGGTTTGATCTGGCTGTAAAATGAAGTGGAGTGAAAATCTATTGTCAGAGTTTGGAATGGTTTAACTGCTAGCCAGTTACAACCAGTGATGTGCACACCCAGCCTGGGCGAATGTGTTTCTACCCAGTGGCTGATGGAGAATGGTATAATTGAGAGAGAATAATGCCAATTGATAGTTGAAATGGAAAAGAGCTAAAGCGACTGTGCATATAAATTGAGGAAGGGAAGGAGGTCCGGTTAAGAAAAGAGTGGATTTGGAGTGTAGAGGCAATAAATGTGAAGCAGGAAAAGCACAGCAGGTGAGACAGCATCTGAGGAGCAGGGAAGTAAATGTTTCAGGCCGAAACCCTTCATCAGGACTTCCTTGAATGCTGTCTGACCTGCTATGCCTTTCCAGATCCATATTTATTAACTCCAGCTTCCAGCAGCTGCATTCTTACTGTCTCCATGGGATTGGAATGTAAATGGGAGAGAGGAGGACAGAATAGGAATGCATTATAGTGGGAGAACCACTGAACAGTAGTATAAATGGTAGTTAATAGTGCCCAAAATTGAAACAAAATTGGGACTGGGATGTTAAAAAAAACCTTTAAATTAGTTATTAAGAAAAAACAAAGTTAAGAGTTAAAAATTGCAATAATTGTAGTATAGTGTAAAGCATACGAAATAAGGCTAAAGGTTACACATTGCAGACCTTCTTAGGTTTAAGTAGAAAATAAAGAAATAAAGATGCAAGTTCAAATATTTTTGGCTTAGCAAAACAATATCCTCTACATCTGGACCATTGCAAGAGATATGAGCTATACGGCACTTGGATACCAACCTCTGAAGCCAAACTAAATCTTTTTCTGAAGAAGGGTCTAGGCCCGAAACGTCAGCTTTCCTGCTCCTATGATGCTACTTGGCCTGCTGTGTTCATCCAGCTCTACACCTTGTTGTCTCTTTTTAATACACTAGTCTCATTTGAGCTTCCACTAAATGAGCTTTGTTGCTGCAAGAGGGTGTATTTACATTTGGGGGCAGTATAACATTCCGTGTATGGAACAACCAGATAAGTTCAGTGAGCCCAGACTCCCCAGCAGCGAAACTGCAGTCAAGGGCAGCATTAGCTAGCGATAAGAGTAAAAGCCGGCCTCCATGCTGGAGATTAGCTCTTCCTGAATAAGACCATAAGGCTATAAGAAATAGGATTGGGAGTAGGCCTTTTGGCCTTTGAGCCTATCTCTCCATTTTCTAGGATCAAGGGCTGATCCAACATTCCTCACATCCACTTTCTTGCCCTTTCCCCATAACCCTTGATTCCCCTATTGATCAAGAATCTATCTATATTAGCCTTAAATATGATAGAAAACCATTTACACATTTTTTTCTGAATCTGTATACACATATTTATAGAAAGCACTGATTTATTTTCTCGCAGTGTGAGTGTACATGGTAACGTTTGTTTTCCTTGAATTAGTTCAGGACCAAAATCCTGATCAGGACAAACCTAATTTAATAAAACCAAGAAAAAGATGGCATTGAACTTCACAAATTAGTTACAACTGAATTCATTCAGTGAATAACATTGTCAACTGCGAGATTTTAGAAGGGCACAGGGAAAAAGCGGGCCTGGATAGATAGCATTGGATGACTGGTAAATCTCTGTGCTCTTTGAGATGCTGTGGATCATGGAAACCAGGTAACACTAAAGAGAAGAAAAGGGATACATGCTGAATCTTCCGTGGTGAGGGGAACATGTTATGGAAAGAATTGAGAGCCTGGTGGCAGTGATTCAGGAAAAGAGAAGTTGGGGAAAATAGAGGTCAGGAGCTTGAGATGCAGGTGTCGTCATATGTAGCTGGCAGAGCCACTGCAGGAATATGGGTGTCATTCCCACTCCCACTGCAGAGTGCAGCTTCTGCATGGCCACCTCCAAGTTGCTGGCCATACAGGAGTTGTGTACTCGGAGTATCCAGTGCTCAATGATTCTGCAATCACTGAATTTATCCTCATTACAGAGTTTCTCTCCCTCTGCAGAATTGACAATGAGAGAAAATTGGGACTATGAGAAATACATCAGCATTTGCAATAAAGCAATTTTTATTGAAAGCTCAGAGCTTTATTATTTACTGACAGGTTCACTGCAAAAGCTTTAGTGATTATCAAGTTCTCCTTGTGCCGTTCTGACATTGCCTCCCTCTCTGTTGTTGTTTCTGATGATGATCCCGTCACTCCAGTTTTATAACTTTCTCTGCTTCTTAAATGTAATCCTTAGCTCAAAGGACAGCACTTTCTCTTTAGAGTTGGATGGTTTTCGTTCAAGCCCAAGTCAGGATGCTTGAACACGTGAGACAGACTAGTGCTGCAGTGTTGCAAGTGCTGTCTTTAAAATAAAACATTAAACAGAGGCCCCCCCAGGTTTCAGAGGTAAGATCATTGTAAGGAAGAGCAATAAGCATATTTAGCCATCTGCCAACATGACCAAAATATACATGGCTATTTGTTACATGGTGTTTGAGGGAACTTGCTGTGCACTAGTTAGCTGTCGTTTGTCATATTTTAATGCATAGCCATTGGAGCATCCTGGCCTCATGGAAAGCATTATAAAAATACCCCTTATTTTCTTTCTCTGGTTCTCTTCCTCACATTCTCTTCTGAAATCATAAAATGATTACAGTCCAGGGGGCCACTCAGTTCTTGAAGGGAAATTCACCTGAGGTCCACCTTGCAGCATCTTTTGCCTGTAGCCCTGCGAATCTTTTCAGTTCAGATATATAACCGATTCCCTTTTGAAAGCTTTGATTGAATTAGCTTCCAGCACGCTCTTGAGCAGTGAATGCAAAATCTTCCCCACTCACTGTGCAAGAATGAAATCCTCATGCTGTCATTACTTCTTTTGCCTTTCACATCAAGTCAATGTCCTTTAGTACTCAACCCTTCCACCAGGGTAAGGCAACGTAAATTACAAATTATTTTTCCATCTGGTCAACAGACTTTAAGGAAAGTGTTCCAATCATACTTTTTATATTTGAAATGATGAGAAATTGAGTGCAGAGCACTGCAGACCTGTGGTTGTGAAGTGACAGGGTGTGTGACAGCTTAGCAAGGGGTTGTAGTATCAAATGGATCTCTTAATGTGAGCCTGTTACTTACTGTGTGTTGAGGTGTCAGTCAGTAAGATTCACTCATCAGCTCCTGACACACTGTGTGAAACATGACGTTGACAGTCAGCGCATGAGCAAACTGTTCACATTTAATCTCTCGCGTTTTACTTTGCAGAATTGTTGATGGGATTGAAGACGATGGCAAGACATATGAAACGCCAACATTTCACTTTAACATAGATCAGAATTTTCTGAAGTCGACCAAATTTTCTCCAAAGAAAGGTAATTGGCTGTCTATATTTCAACACTGGGAAGGTTGATCCAAACCAGGAAAGTTTGCAGAGTTGAGTTCATTCAAAAGATGGATCAAAACAACATGTACAAACAACTGGAGATGTTATATTGAATTGATATACTCACTGGTACCCGCTATGCAAGAATTTGCTGGGATCATTGCATTGCCTGAGCTCAAGTGCCATTAAGGCCCTCCTGCAGTGGCCTGAGGGCTCTGTTAGCTCACTTAGCTTGAGTGTGATGTAGAATGATACTGATGGGCTGAGTTCAATCCCGATACTGAATATGAAAGTTCATGGACGCTGCTGTCCTTGCCTTGATCCATGCTTGATGTAAAGTGGTGCCACTCAAGCAGGATAAGCGCTGTCCCTTTCTAATAGAGGGTGATGCGCACTACTGCTGGTGGACCATGGATAACTCTTCATCCACCTCTGATTCCCACATACTCTGCAGTGAATCACCCTAACCTTCTATTCTGTGGTTCAGAATTCTGGCATCCACCCAGTATGGGGTCGGTCCCATTTGGCCAAGTTCCCAAAACTAGCCTCATCTCTTTTGCACCTCAGGCAAAAGTACTGTTTTGAAAATCCCCATTCACTTTTTTCTTGAGGGGACACCCTGCCCTGAATCCAACAAGCAGAACCCACTTCACAGCACAGGGAGTGCCTGCCTCCAATTCTGCTCACCAAAAACATTTGCATGGTGAAGCTAATGTAGTTCTGGTCCTCGCAAGCTGCCAATTCCTTGAAAGAAACCCTTTGCAGTCATGGCTCTGCTGTTTTTCGGGATGAAGTGAGTAATTTAAAAATGTCCTGTTGAGAAATTGTCAGAAATCCAATGTTTTTTTTCCCACTTGTGCAGCTGCAAGCAGTATGGGTGTTATGGTTTCTGTGTAACACCACTGAAGAAAGCGGGAAGATTTACATTCAGTTGCTGCGATGTATGGTTACATTTGCATTGGCTAGCATCTCAGAAAGCAGAATACTCCACCAAGTGATGTTTCTGATCCCATCCCCTCCCGTCAACACCAAATACTCCTTTCAGTGACTTCAAGATTTTCCAATACAAATCAGCAGATGAAAGATGTTGTATGACCCTGGGACAGGATTGATGGTTTAAGGCACTGCTGTTTCCTAATGAAGCGATGAATTCCTGTGTCCAGCTTTATGTTTCCCTGTGCTTTGGAATAGAGCAGCTTAATTTTGTGGCAGCACAGAGTTGTTACAGAATACATCCGCAATAATTTCCTTGAACAATATGTAATGGAACCTACGAGGGAGCAAGCTATCCTAGATCTAGTCCTGTGTAATGAGACAGGAATAATTAATGATCTCACAGTTAGGGATCCTCTCGGAAGGAGCGATCACAATATGGTCGAATTTAAAATACAGATGGAGCGTGAGAAGGTTAAATCCAGTACCAATGTCCTGTGCTTAAACAAAGGAGACAATGATGGGATGAGGGAGGAGTTAGCTAAGATAGAATGGGAGCAAAAACTTTATGGTGGGTCAATTGAGGAACAGTGGAGGACTTTCAAAACGATTTTTCACAGTGCTCAGCAGAAGTATATTCCAGTGATAAGGAAGAACTGTAGGAAAAGAGAGAACCAGCCATGGATGTCTAAGGAAATAAAGGAAAGTATCAGATTGAAAAGAAACACATACTAAAAAGCAAAGAGGAGTGGGAAACTAGTAGACTGGGAAATCTTTAAAGGCCAACAGAAAGCCAAAAAAAAGTTATAAAGAAAAGTAAGATAGATTATGAGAGTAAACTAGCTCAGAATATAAAAACAGGCAGCAAAAGTTTCTATAAACATGTAAATCGTAAAAAGAGTGGCGAAGGTAAATATTGGTCCTTTAGAGGATGAGAGGCCAATTTAATAAATGAGGAAATAACTGAGGCATTAAACAGTTATTTCGTGTCGGTCTTCACAGTGGAAGACACAAATAACATGCCGAAAACCGATGGCAAGAAGGTTATCGCGGGCGAGGACCTAGAAACTGTCATTATCACTAAGGAGGCAGTACTGGGCAAGCTAATGGGGCTAAAGGTAGACATGTGTCCTGGCCCTGATGAAATGCATCCCACGGTACTAAAAGAGGTGATGGGGGAAATAGCAAATGCACTAGTAATTATTTACCAAAATTCACTGGACTCTGGGGTGGTTCCTGCAGATTGGAAAACAGCCAATGTGACGCCACTGTTTAAAAAAGGAAGTAGACAAAAACCAGGACATTATAGGCCAGTTAGCTTAACTTCGGTATCGGGGAAAATGCTTGAATCTATCATTAAGGAAGAAATAGCAAGACATCTGGATATAAATTGTCCCATTGGGAACACCCAGCATGAGTTCATGAAGGGTAGGTCATGTTTAACTAATTTGATGGAATTCTTTGAGGACATTACTTGCATGGTGGACAACGGGGAACCTGTGGATGTGGTGTATCTGGATTTCCAGAAGGCATTTGACAATGTGCCACACCAAAGGCTGCTACATAAGATAAAGTTGCATGGTATTACAGGTAATGTATTGGCATGGATAGAGGATTGGTTGACCAGTAGAAAACAAAGAGTAGGGGTAAATGGGTGTTTTTCTGGTTGGCGGTCAGTGGCTAGTGGTGTGCCTCAGGGATGTGTTGGGTCCGCAATTGTTTACAATTTACATAGATGATTTGGAGTTGGGGACGAAGTGTGGTGTGTCAAAATTTGCAGATGACCCTAAGATGAGTGGTTGAGCAAAGTGTACAGGAGACACTGAAAGTCTGCAGAGGGATATAGATGTTCTAAGTGAGTGGGCAAAGGTCTGGCAGATGGAGTACAATGTTGATAAGTGTGAGGTCATCCATTTTGGTAGGAATAACAGCAAAATGGACTGTGTTTTAAATGGTAAAAAATTACAGCACGCTGCTGTGCAGAGGGACTTGGGTGTCCTTGTGCATGAAATGCTAACAGTAGGATTGCGGGTGCAGCAGGTAATTAAAAAGGCAAATTCTATCCAAATAATTCTATCCAAATAATCATCCAATACGCTCGTGAGGATATTTATTTAAAATGACTTATCTGTTCTGACATGCCTTCAGAGAAGTTGAAACCAGTACATGTAAGCAGAGATCACTCTTATCCAATTCATGACACAAGGATGAAAGGTATGAGGAAGAGGAGGATTGGAGGGGTACAGAAATGATTGTTATCCCACTGCCGTAATGTCAGTGTATTTCCAACCCATGGTGGAGCAATGCTTTGATCATGTATTGAGATTGATATTCATTACTGAACGTGGGAAATGTGTGGTCCCCTTTTGTAAGGAAAGATATAATGATATTGGGGGCAATCCAGAGAAGGTTCACTAAGTTGATTCCACATATGGAAAAAATGTCTTATGAGGAGAGGTTGAATAGGATAGGCCTGTATTCACTTGAATTTAGAGGATGAGAGGCAACCTTATTGAAGCATGTAAGATTCTTAAGGAACTTGACAGAGTAGATGTGGAAAGATTGAATCCCCTTGTGCAAGAGGCTAGGTCTAGAAGACATAACCTCAGAGTAAGGGCTCAGCCACTTCAGACAGAGATGAGAAATTTCTTCTTTCAGAGGCTAGTGAACCTGTGGAATTCCCTGCTGCAGACGGCTGTTGAGTCTGGGTTGTTAAGCATATTCAATGTATTTAATCAATAAGGGAATCAAAGGCAGTGGGGAAAAAATAGGTAAGTGGGGTTGAGGATAGTGAGATCAGCTGTGATGTCATTAAATAATGGAACAGACTCAATGGGCTGAATGGCCTACTTCTACTCCTACACGTTATGGCCTCATACAACAATCCTATTCACTGATTGGCATTTTCCATTTACTGGCTTAACCCTGTCCCAATGAATGCCAATCATGGCATTTTATGATAGTATAAACGTAAAATAAAACTTAATCTCTGAAACATATTATTGACCAGAAGCAATCTCATTTCGTCTTTGAGATAGTAGGAACTGCAGATGCTGGAGAATCTGAGATAACAAGGTATAGAACTGGATGAACACAGCAGGCCAAGCAGCGTCAGATGAGCAGGAAGGCTGACGTTTCAGACCTAGACCCTTCTTTCTAGACCCGAAAGGTCAGCCTTCCTGCTCCCCTGATGCTGCTTGGCCTGCTGTGTTCATCCAGCTCCACACCTTGTTATCTCATTTTGTCTTTGTTGTGCAGTGTAATGGAACTTGTAGTATGATGTAAAAAGTAGGAGTACTTTCTATGAGCAGAATTTACTTCTTAGATAATTTGTCTCTCATTTTGAATGGTTTATAGGTTGTAGTGACAGCAATTTCAAGGGTTATGATCTTCCGTATAAGGTATTGGACCATTTCTGAGTGCCAAACTCAACCACAGATGAGCAAATGGTCACTTTTCAGGATTTTAACTAGGCTACTCTACCTCTGCTATAGGTTCCCTGCCCAATGAAGGGTGGTCTCTTGAATCTCGAGGACAGTCTTTAATTACACTGGCATCCAGGTAGGGTGGACCTAGCTGGAGCCCGGGCTTCCCAGCCTGGCACCACCAGGCATTTAAATCCCATCCATTCCTTTGCTTTGGGAAACTGGAGGCCAAGTAAAAAGTCCCAGTGTCATCCTTTAACTGCCTTTACCAAGGCTCTTCATGATCCTCATTGGCTGCCATATGGATTCGGATGTACCTCTCCAAAAATGCCCACTGTCAAAGTGTGGCACTGGGGCACCAGCATGTTGAGATCATTGCTAGAAATAGTACTTCCTTATTTCATTTCTGAATGGCCACATTGTCAGTTTAAGATTATGCCCACTAGACTTTCCACCAATGAAAATGATTTTTCTGCAACTACCCTGTTAAGGTCCTTTGTATATTTAATTTCTCTGCTTTTGTGATGTGAATTTATTATTTTCATTTACAAAACTAATTTTTCATCACTAAGCAAAGTTTAAACAGGGCCCCCATTTCCGGCAACAAATATAATGTAATTTTACACAAAATTAAAACAGTTGTTTTCAAGTATTATAGATGTTTTGAAATAAAAACAACTGTGGTAAATGAGAAACCTTTGACAATAAATTTAATAAGCTCTCTGTATCTTGTGGCAACAGAGATTTGAGAAATGTAACCAGGGATAATTTGGAATTTTTAATGATTGTGGCTAAATGAAACTTGAAATGAAGATGAAATTGCAGGCTCCAAATTAGTTTTAATAATTTTTCTTTTTGTAAGTTTGGATGAAATGATCGACTGAGACCCTCTGTGCCCTTTTAGATGGTTGTAAATAATCCTAAGACAGTTTCAAGTAAGAGCAGGGGAAATTCTACTGTTTCCCAGCCAGTATTTATCACCAATAAATATTACTGAAATAATCATCCAGCCATTGTCACATTGCTATCTGAAGGAGCTTGCTGTGTGTAAATTGGTTGCCATATTTCCTATATTACAACAGGAACGACAATTCAAATGTTCTGCACTGCAGTGCGTGAGCTATTAAATATTTCAAGATGTTAAGATGTCCTTCATGATCTTGGGACATTACAGTTTTTTTGTTTTAGAAGTGTAGTATTTAACCTTCTGCTTTCCATTCATTGTTATTGTATCCGTAAAGGAGATTAATTTTCACTCAAATGGTTTCCATGGAGGAAACTTTGCTAAATGCAGTTGGCCCTCAGACTTTATTGCCAGACGTGTTGTACTGAGGTCAAAATGAATTGATTTTCTTGTCTGAATACTGACCTTCATTAGGTCAGCTGTTATCAAACTAGATAGCATCGGAGACATGAAGAAGGGGCAGAAGTAGGTCATTTGACTCCTTCAGCAACTCAATCAGACTGGCTGATCTGATTGAGGCCCTTTCACTCTCCTGCCTGCCCCTATTCATAATTCTTGACATCAGAATTTGCTTCCATCATTTGGTCTGGGGAGAAATAATGAGCCAAGATTCTGAAGTGCTTCAGTGCTTTTGCATGGAAGGCGTGATAGAAGTGAGGATGAGGGTAGGATTAAGCTCTGTTGTCATGATCTCCAGTGGTGAAACTAGCCCCTTATGGGCTCTACATGGAACTTGGTGCAACATGGAGAAGTTGGAAATGTTGACGTTGGAAGGCAATTTCTTTTTAAATATAGGTTCTGTAAAAATAGAGTTCTTGCCAGTCAGTAAATAATCAATAATGTGTCCTTTTTTGAGACTCCCTTTGACAAAGCTGTTGGAGTTTTTTAAGGATGTAACAAACAGAACAGATAGGAGAGAACTGGTGGAAATAATGTATTCAGAGCTTTAAAAGGCTATCAATAGGAGGTTGGTAAATAAAATTAGAGCCTATGGGATTAAGAAAATATCCTGGGATGGATTGATAACTGGCTAACAATCAGAAAACAGAGAGTAGGAATAAATTGTACATTTTCAGGCTGGTAGACTGTGAATATAGGGGCACTGCAAGAGTCATTCTATGGGCTCCAGATATCCGTAATCTATATCAACAATTTGGATGTAGAGATTAAATGTCTGCAGATGACACAGAACTGGATGGGAGTTAGATGTAAATAAATCATTGTGGCTGGTTGTTTAGGCACCTGAAGAGTCCCAGGCTTTGACTCGCTCAAGTGGGAAGTAGCTGGAAAAAATAATTTGCTTCTTTAAACAGTAGGCAAACATCTTAAAACAGATTTCAGGTATTCGGCAAAAGAACTAGAGAAGGAGGAGAGGCAAAGTTTTTTTTATATGGTGAGTTTTTCTAAGCTGGGATGAGCTTCTTGATAAAGGAGGAAAGCAGTTTCAATAATTCTTTTCAAAAGCGTGTTGAATATAGACTTATAGAGTCATACAGCATGGATCTAACCAGTCAATGCTGACCATAATACCAAACTAAACTAGTCCCACCTGCCCGCACTTGGCCCATATCCCTCCAACCATTACTTATTTGTGTTCTCATCCAAATGTCTTATAAATGTTGTTATTGTACTCACATCCACCACTTCCTCTAGAAGTTCATTCCACTCACAAATGGCTCTCTGTGTAAAAATGTTGCCTCTCATATCTTTTTAAATCTTTCTTTTTTCACCTTAAAAATATGCTCCATAGTTTTGAAACCCACCCCCACCCCCCGACCTAGGGAAAAGACACCTGCCATTCACCTTATCTAGGCCCCTCATGATTTTACAATCCTCATATTCTCCAATGGAAAAAGCCTCAGCCTATTCAGCATCTCCCTATAGCTCAAACTCTCCATTCCTGGCAACATCCTGGTAAATCTTCTCTGAACCCTTTCTAGTTTGACAACAACCTTCCTATAGCCGGGAGACCAGAATTGCATGCAATACTCCAAAAGTGGCCTAACCAATGCCCTGTACAGTCACAACATGACCTCCCAACTTCTATACTCAGTGCACTGACCATTAAAGTCAAGTGTACCAAATGCGTTCTTCACTATCCTATCTACCTGCGACTCCACTTTCAAGAAACTATGAACCTGCACTCCAAGGTCTCTTTGTTCAGCAATACTCCCCGTAACCTTACCATTAAGTGTATAAGTTCTGCCATGATTTGCCTTTCCAAAATGCAGCACCTCATATTTTTCCAAAATAAACTCCATCTGCCCATCCTCAGCCCATTGGCCCATCTGATCAAAATACCGTTGTACTCTGAGGTAATCTTCTTCACTGTACACAACACCTCCAATTTTAGTGTCATCTGCAAACTTACTAACCATACCTCCTATGTTCACATCTAAATCATTTATATAAATGACAAAAAGCAATGGACCCAGCACTGATCCTTGTGGCACGTCGCTGGTCACAGGCCTCCAGTCTGAAAAGCAACCCTCCACTATCACTTCTACCTTTGAGCCAGTTCTGAATCCAAATGGCTAGTTCTCCCTGTATTCCAAATGATCTAACCTTGCTAACCAGTCTGCCATGAGGAACCTTGCAGAACACCTTACTGAAGTCCATATAGATCACATCCACCACTCTGCCCTCATCAATCCTCTTCATTACTTCTAGGAATTATTTTGATAAACATTTGCTGCACTCCCCTATGATAAGTATGTCTTTCCTTCAGCATGGAGACCAAAATTGTGCGCAATACTCCAGGTGCAGTCTCACAAAGGCACTGTATCAACTATTTTTATTGTAAAAATATGCTTTATTCATTAAAAAAAATCTTTATATACATACACAGGGACTAGAACATTATGTATTGTCTTTGCATATCAAGACAAACAAGCCTTGGATCTGACAATCCCTGCAATTGCAAAGGCCAAAGGCATTTCTTACTTTTGCACTGTTTATGTACATTTACATTGGAAGAAACAAAAGGGTCTGACCACCAAATGAGTCCCCATTAAATATTGCAGGAAAGACACGAGACAGTGGTCTTTCCCCACTGCACCTTGGCGCACCTCTCGGCACATAGTCCTGTTCCTTGGAATGTACCTGTCTGCAACACTCAGACGAGATCAACTCCTTGGTCTGGAAGACCAACAAGTTTCGGGGAGATTCAAAGAACGTTTTTCAGCCTTTCATCCAGTTGATGGTCCTCCAGGCGCAGTCGGTATTTGTCTTGATGTGAACACAAACTGTAGAGCAGAGTCCTGCAACATGGAGCTGCACGGGACTAACCTCAACAAAAACCATTGCATTTATCTCCAGACCTTTACGAAGGCACATTCCAGCAGGAGAAGTCTGACACTCTCTATCACCCCCTCCCCCCACAGCTGCCACTTTGAGGGCAGCTGATGGCAGTAGGGAGAGTCCGGGCATAATGAAGGATCTCACATGTAGTGCCCTTCTCACCACCAGCCAAGTTACGTTGTGGTGCAATACTTTCTTTTGATATTTTCAAAAAATATACTTTATTGATAAAAATATCTTTATTCAGTCTTGCCAGGTGTAGCAACATTTCACCTGTACCTGCTCCAATCTTCCTTATTGTATTTGCTGCACCCAATGTGGCCTACTCTACATTGGAGAAACCAGATGCAGACTGGGTGACAGCTTTGTGCAAAACCTCCAGTCTGCACGCAAGCAGGATCCCGACCTTCCCATAGCTGGTCATTTTAACACAGCATCCTGCTCACATGCCCACTTGTCTCTCCTTAGCATGCTTCATTGAATTGCAGCGCAAACTCATCTCATCTTCAGACTAGGCACTTTACAGCCTTCTGGACTTAATATTGAGTTCAACACTTTCAAACTCCCATTTCTTCCCGTTCTTTTAGCTTTCACATTTTCTCTGTTACCCTCTCTCCCCTGTCCCCCCTCCCCCCTCCCTCAACCCCAGTGGGACTGTCTGTTCTTTCAGGTCAGGCAGTTAGACACACCATTGATCTGCCCTTCTCATATTCCAATCACTTAATCTGAACAACCAACATCTTTTGTCCCCCAGCACTCTACACCCCACCACTGCCACAATCCCTCTGTCTTGGATCACAGAGTGCACCCCAAGCGGTTCTTTTTGGATTCGGTTAACTGTAGTTAAGAGAGGGCTCGACAACAACAACTTCCTTAAATATGAACATTTATTGAGTCACAAACAAATACAAAAAGCCTGGAAAACAAAGCAATGAGCCTCACGCCCTCTTGTGCATCAGGGACCCCTCAATCGACGGCTGGTATGGAGGTTTAGGTTTGTCCCTGGCACTGTTCAGAATCCTAGTCCGAGGTGAAGTTCGACAACTTGGTTATGAAACTCTCTTTCTTTTACTGTGTAACAAACAGCCAGTACGTAAAACAGTACAGAAAAACAACTTTGATTGTGCAATTCTCAGCACATGCAGGAATGTTCACAGGACTCATTCACAGCCATGCAGCTGTGCATATCATCAACATGTTTAGCCCTTCGGCCCATCCTATACAATCCATCCCTGATGATATTTGACAGTGCATGTTACAATTGCAGTTACAGACACAAATCAGCAACAGCTGCGCGAGAATGTATAATAACAGTATATAACCTACACTAGAAGACTAAAACTACAATGAAAATAACTGTCATTAATACAAACAATACAATAGGACGTATCATCAAATTAACCAATACAATGGCCTTTGGGGACCAGCCCTCAAATACATATCGCACCCCTGATGTAAGGTCGAGGCTGTGATGGAACCAGCAAATCGTGCCAAGTGCCTGCCTCCTTCCAATGGGATCAAAATTGAGAGTAGGATTAGCGTTTTCATGCTTATGCTAATAGCAGTAATATCCTTAATTTGTGGGTTTTTATTCCTCCAGTTCCCTATCCACAGATCACTTCATCCAGTAACAGTAAAATAACATCATACATGGACTCGGAATTTCTCCAGCTCACTTCATCTGTATCCGTCTTGAGGATGCTTCTTCAATATGTTTCCGTCCTTGCCAATTTTATGAATGGCTGTATCAATAAGTGGTGACTACCTCCTATGCAAGTACCCACTTTGAGCTACAATATACATGGGATCAAACAGTACAGCTCTAACGTTCATCAAACTTTACCTTCAACTTATGCTTTCTGCTTTTTATTTTTCTCAGGGCTCCCTTACCACAGATTCCTACTCCACCTGAGTCTTAGTTCAGCCTTTCTTCACAGACACTAACTGTCCTAACACAAGACAATGTCACCTACTGGTTTACTCATACAAATGCTCATGATGAGGTATCTGTATGTGATCAAATGGGCCCTTTCACTCAGTCCACTATCACTCCTCCCAAAGTCCATTTCTTTTCATTTCTGTAACATTTTGACGTAATAGTCAATCACACTTTTTATTTTGATTGTAATTCTTTTTACATCCTTTTCACTAATACTAATTTCATTGTTTAAAGTCAGTTTCTCTATGGATTTTGCGTCAGTGTCTTATCATTTAAACTATGTTTTTGTCCACTTCAAGGCCACACCAATCCTTTTGCCAAGTAGGTGTACATGTCTGAGACCCATTCTTCAGTGCATGTTTTTGTACCGTCTCATATTTGTTACCTCTGAGGGGAGGCAATGGCCTAGTGGTATTATCGCTGGACTGTCAATCCAGAGACCCAGATAATGTTCTGGGGACCTTGGTTCAAATCCCACTGTGGCAGATGATGGAATTTGAATTCAATAAATATCTGGAATTAACAGTCTAATGGTGACCGTGAATCCATTGCCACGGTCAGGAAAAACCCATCTGGTTCACTAATGTCCTTTAGGGAAGGAAACTGCCATCCTTACCAGGTCTGGCTTACATGTGACTCCAGACCCACAGTAATGTGGTTGACTCTTAACTGCCCTCTGGGCAATTAGAGATGGGGCAATAAATGCTGCCTCATCCTGTCAATGAATAAAGAGGAAAGGAAGGTAACATTCACTGTTGCACACTTACATCAGTGATCTGATCTGAGGAAGGGTCATCAGACCTGAAGCATTAACTCTGATTTTTCTTCACAGATGCTGCCAGACCTGCTGAGCTTTTCTAGTAACTTCTGTTTTTGTTCCTGATTTACAGCATCCGCAGTTCTTTCAGTTTTTATTCCACCCTTAATTACTTCATCTCATCCAATTTTGCAACTTAACTATTGCCACCATATCTAATTCCAGAGATCTATAGAGATTTGTAATCCGTGGAACGTAATCTTGTAATATTTTAAAACAGCAGTCAAACATTTCTGTTTGATTCAAGCGCAACATACTTTGTTTGTTCCTTCTCTAAGATGACCCACATTTTTTTAAAGCTGCTTGATGACGCATCCTAGATATTTGATAAATCTCTTATGTACATTTTTCCAAATTCAATCTTCTGTTTACTCCTTTAAAGTCACTAACCATTGTCATGCTTTGAAACGACTGAGATTGTGCATATGCACTTTATCATTTCCCAGAATCCCTTTAAATTTTCAGGTATTTACTCCAATTAAATGTTTTAGAATACCAGTGCATGTGAGTCTTATAGTTTTTGTCATGATATGCTTAAGTGTACCCAGACTCAGTGATTTCGAGATTCCTGACACTCACTACAATTAATATTTCTATAATATCTCCCCAACACTGAAATGTGTTATTGTTGAAAGACTTGATGGGTTGAGGGTACTTCATCCATCACTTTGTTGTGATGTTAAATTCTGCAAATGGGTTCAGTCTTCAGTGTCTCCAATTTCTAAAAGAAACAAACAAGCTCCATCCATTCCACATCAAGCAGAATGGGTTAATTAGTATTAATCTAGATTCAACAAAAGGGAGTGTGGCTAAACTCCTGCACAGAGTTACGTCATCCATCTCTCCTCCTCCTTGAAGGAAGGAAAAGCCCACCCCTTTGTTAAATTTGCCTTTCCTAAACTCCTCGCACACAGGGAGTTACATTTTCAACATTCCAATGTCCCCATCACTTGGATATTAACAATGAGTCAATCTTATCATCTAGAATTAAAGGTTCACTCATATTAAAACAGTATTTGGAAGTAACTCTGGCCAGAAGATGAAATTCCAAGCATGGTAATGTCTGGAATTAAAATTACTCTCTTTGATTTCTTTTGTTAGCTGCATTTGGAACAGCTTTTTTGTTTGAAAAGAATGTATTTTAGTTGTGTGCTATGTACCACCTCTTTAAATGCCAGTGATTGCCTGTATATTGTCATATACTTTAGTACAGTTACCCCAAACCGCAATAGCTAATTTGTCCCTCAGAACTTCAAAGTTTTCTTTGTTAGATTCAAGACCCCGATTTCTAATTGAACTACACCACTTTCAAACTTCATAAAGGTCAAGCTCTCCTGCTCCTATAATGCTGCTTGGCCTGCTGTGTTCATCCAGCTCTACACCTTGTTATCTCAGAAAGTGACCACTCTTTCTTAATTGATTCTTTGCAACAAGATTATTAATAAGCCCTTTTCATCGCACAATACTAGGTCCAAAATTATTTGTCACTTAGTTGGTTTCTCAAAATCCTGCTCAACAAAACCAAGCAATTATCATCCACAACATTAATGCTAATTAGGTTCATCCAGTTTACATTTCACTTGGAATGCCTTCTGAATATTGTATTGCCTCTGCCATGTGCATCTCTAATTTTCTGAGCTGCATTGTAATTCACATTATCGCTGCTGTTTTGCATCCTGCAAGAAACTCCCACCAAGGGGTGAGACTGCCTTTTGAAACAAAGCATCCAGGTGACATTGCCCTTCCTTGATATGTTGTCTGTAGCTCAGCGTCCAGCCCTCCGAGCTAAAGCAGCAGACACTTACCTCAGATGTGGTTGCTGTGGATTATGGTAGCACACGCTGCACTTTTAACACCACATCGATCCTGCCATCTTTATCATGTTAATTAACTTTCTTCAATGTTGTATTATATTTCAATGTTATATCTTAACTCTCAGCTTCGCACTCTGGGCAGTCAACCAGCACTGAGAGACACTTGTATTTATAGATATTCTTAAATTGACCTGTTCAAACATGTTATGACACATCTCTGGGAAAGGTGAGACTTGAACCCAGACATAGGCACTCTAACACTGAGCCACAGAAACCACACATTATTTTATTGAACTCCTCCAGACAGGTTATGACGTGCCTCCAGGGCATATTGGACTTGAACTCGGATCTTTTGGCCTAGAGTTAGGGACACCACTACCACACCACAACAGCCTGACACTTGTATTTATATTGTAATAAAACCAAGAGTCCACTCACCTAAAGCAGAAAAATCTGCTACAGCAACTTAACTTATTGCCTAGTTACACCAGCTCTGAAAGAGACAGCATGGAAGAAACTTAATTACTTGAAGCAGTAATTTATCTCCTTTTGAACAGTAATCTAGTTAGTTACAAACTGCAAATAATAAATAGACTTTAGAGAGAGATTAATGCTTAAGAACATCTCAATCTTCCAACTTGGGACTTCAAACATAATGAACAGTGCATTAAATGCATTCATGAAGAAGCTATTTTGTCATCTTGGTGCACTGAGCAGCCAGACTCCTTGGTTTGATGGACAAAACTGCAGAACTTCTAGATTTGCGTGTGACAGGAGTAAAAATCCAGACATTGCAACAAAAGCAGCTGTAAATCTCTAGACTAATTCCCTGCAAGAATAGATAGCTTGTCATTGAGAGGGAAGCATCCACTTTGAACGTTGTTAGCATTCAATTAATGAATTGATTAATTTAATCACTGCTGGGAAATAGACAGTGGATGATTGTCCTGTGTATAAAGCAGAAGTTATTTTAGATCAGTGTTTTTGTCTAAGTTAATTGGCTGCTACGGGAGACAAAAAATGAAAGTGAGCATATTCCATTGCATTTTCAAATGTAGAAGGGTTTTGGTGTTGTCTTTCTGTGAAGTTCGTAAATTTTTAATCTTTTTTTTAAATGTATAAAACAAAAATACAAACAAATGTCTTGCTCAATTTGCTGATGTATTGCCATTTTGCACTGATGCAAAGTGGTTTGCACACAAAATAATGCAAGACCTGTTCATATTACAGATACCTCATCCCAAACTGATGATCCTGGCAGGTGGGAATCATTTCCAGGATTCCTGTCTCCATTCTAGTTCCTGACATTCTTAGCTGTCATGGGAAATGGGCGCGGATAGAGGGCCAGCATGCAGTGTTCCTGACCTTGCCAAGGGGTGGCCATTTTAAACCCTCTCTGGTGAGTTTGATGGAGTCAGGTCGGTTCCATTAGAGAACATTGTTTGCAGTTTCTCAGAGAATCATGAACCCTAGAGATCCCTAGTCTCCAGAAAGAATCAAAAACAAAAGCTATTCCATAACTGTCGGATTACACTGTCTTCTGACCATGTCATAAAGCTGCCAACCAAAGACCTTGTAATTTCTTGTATTAATGTCAGGATCTGTCACAAAGCATAGAAATATAAAACATATGAGCAGGAGTAGACCAATTGGCCTTTTGAGCCTGCTCTGCCATTCAACATAATCATGGCTAATCTCAGTGCCCTCTTCCTGCTTTCTCCCCATATGTCTTGATCTCTTTAGCCCTCAGAACTGTATCTAACTCCTTCCTGAAAAACATTCAGTGTTTTGGCCTCAATGGAATTCTGTGGCAGAGAATTCCACAGGCTCACCACTCTCTGGAAAAAAGAAATTTCCCCTCATCTTAGTCCTAATCGGACTGTGTGATTCCTTAAACTGCACCCTTTGGCTCTGGACTCCCTGGTCGTTGGGAACATCCTTCAGGTATTCACCCTTTCTATTCCTGTTAGAATTCTGTAGACATCTATTAAATCCCCCTCATTCTTCTAAATTCTAGTGAACATAGTCCTAACAAATCAGTCCAGTAAACCTTTTTGGACTTTCTTCATAGCCAGAACATCCTTCCTCAGATAAGGAGATTTTAGAGCTCTTAATCATGTGTAAATAAGCAAAATGGCATCAACATTACACTGGATTTTTGTGCTGAAGTCTTGAAGGGTAACAGCAAATTTTTGACTCCAAAGAGGCAGTGCGGGCAAATACTAGTCCAAACCCTCACTTTGAGACTGTTCATTGGACCACCTGTGTGTACATAAAAAATCTCACAAGAAGTGCTGTTCTCACCACTAGCTAAGCAATGCGTTGGTGCTTGTTGGAAAGTTCTGGTGCTGAGGCATTCTGCCCAATGACTTTGACTGTTTGTTCAGGGAACCACATAATAAGATCAACCCTCACCTTTTCCTGCAGGCTGTCAAGGACACTGTGTGATGACCACTTCTGGATGGACTTGTGGTCAAACTTGCCTTGCAAATTTTTCCACAATGGACAGGTGACACGGAATGCTCCAACTACTTGTGTGTCATGGTGCTGAAACTAGAGATCTTTGTAACACTGGGGACAGGTAGAAACTCACTCCGTTGGGAATGCAACAAGTACCAGGACATTCTGGAACCAGGAATCCTGGATTGCAGCTCAATGGAGCCAAATTCTAAAGCCACAGCTATTGAGAGGTTTCCACCATTATGTCAGAGTGAGGGAAGGGGTCTTCTAGCCAGGGGAGCCTTTGGTGCTCAGGAGGTCCTCTGCAGGTCATAGGATGTCAAATCTGGAGGGCCCACTCCCTGACCCCATAGGGTGGTTCCCAGGGTGGGCCTGGTGATTCACAAAGTGTGAATAGGTCACCATTCAATGCTGTTAAAATATCAATTGTAGTGGGCCTCAATTGGCCTGGAGTGGGCAGATAGCTCGCTCCTTCTCCATGCCAGTGGTAAAATGCCAACAGTTAAAGCCAACAGACAAAGTTCCCCCCAACCCCATCGTCTCACCCCATATTAGACCACCACACTCCCATCTTCTCCCACTGGTTTAGATTTCATAAAATTCTAGTCATGGATAGCTTGCTCCAGCTGATCAATGATGAATTAAAAATTTACTTGCTCAACAATACAATTGCTATGATATTATCAAATAATAACCATGAACAATGTTGACACATTGGCTTATCAAAAACCATGGTATAAGTCAAGGTCTCACAGTACACTCTCTAAGAACATTATGTACAGTGCATGAGTATAAATTACATCGGTTGAAAGAAAATTATTTGTAGTGAGAACGCATATCATATTGTTTTCTGAAGGCAGGTTCTATTGTAGTCACAGGAATGATGAGCGATGTATAGTGCATCACCTATCACTTTACACTGTGTTCATTGCTTCATCTTCCAGGAATTAAACAAAACCATTCTTTTGTCTTATGTGTGCAAGCCCAGGCTACGGTACAATCGTAACTTAAAATGTTATTAGCGTCAAAAATGGGATTAAAAAAACAAAAGACTAGAGGAAGAACATACCATTCAGCATACACCTGATTCAGTTGTGGCTGCTCGTCAGTGTTTTGTTTCTTTTAAGGTTGTTAGCTTTTACATTTGAATGATTCTGAAAGTAACATTTGACGAGAGTGAAGTGTTCTAGAGAAAACAAAGTAAACGGCCCCAAGTTTCCACTTTATGAGGTTGTTGTTGCTTTACTTACAGCAGGAGCACATGTCACACCTAGAACAAAAAGGCAGGACAGACATCTCCCAACCCTCCAGCAATAACATAGAACAGGCAACACAGGAAGAGGCAATTCAGCCAATTCATTTTATACTAGTATTTGTGTTCCATTCGAGGTTCCTCTTAGCATTCCTTATCTAACTATATTAGCGTAACCCTCTGGTTTTATACGCCACTACATGCTCAACTGTCAGATCAATAAATAGGGCCTTTCATGTTGTCCTTTTTCACAGTTTCCTTTTCTTGCTTGGCCCTTTCACTGCTTTCTACATCTTCCCCTGAGAGTTGGACTTAACCGTGGCCTATGAACAGTTATTCATTGGGTTTTGCCCACATTGATGTTTCTCTATTAAATCTTCCAGCTGGTGATGATAGAAACATCTCTTTTGTGACTTCTGAAGCAGCGTTGCAGTTTGCTAGCAGATTGCATCTACTGAATTTGAAATTTCTTCCTCTTAATACGGAGCCCTGTAAAGCCACAACTGGTCCCTCTGGTGAACGGACTTATAACCATAAGTTATAGGAACTGGAGTAAGCCAAATGGCCCTTTGAGCCTGTCAGACCTCAACTCTACCTACCTTCCTTCCTCTCTCTACATAGCACCTGATTGTACAAGATATCATCATATATCAGTACGGAATTAAACCCTTGCTGTTGACAGTATTCTTCACCATACTCCAGCCATCTGAGCGAACTGGTTCCTCAACTTCCCAATGTCCAAAAATCCTTTGATCTCTGTCTTGGAATATACTTAATGACTGAGCATTCACAGGCTTTTGAGGTACAAGATTCACAACAAAGTGATTGAAAAATATTCTACTATTAGTCCTAAATTGTCAAACCATAACTCAAAGACTGTGGCAGTCAGTTCTCGATAACTCAGTCGGTGGAATAATCGTCCCAGTATCCACTCTGTCAAGTCTTGGCTGCTTTCCAGATAATTTAAATCCAGATATCAATAGTCCAGAATTACTGCTGCCATAATCTCTGATCAACAGCTGAACTTGAGAAGAATTTACTATTCTTGTGCTTGACTGGAGAACTATTTTCCCTTAAATTTTAAGTTGCAGTTTATCAACCACAAATCCATAACAACGTGTTTCAGGGGCACCTCCTAAAACCTATCTCTATGATTTGAATGTTCCTAGTGCTTTAATCCAAAAGGCAAATTATATTGAAGCGTGCCCTTCAGTCTGGAAGTTACTGGGGAAGGTAGTCGTTGAAGAACGCTGAATGCATTTCTAAGTCTATGACTTCAGTAGAGGTACTAGCATTAGAGGCATTAAAACAGCAGACTGAACAATTTTACACAAAAGCATTGTATTTTGGCGTAACATCAACAAAATTTTATATGCCCCTAATTCTGTGTTTCCAACCTCTCAGAATTCCCAGAGATGTGCGGTTATGTGGCTGTGGGAGCATTATCTGGGTGGACAAGACTGGGTTATGCTCAGCCTGTGGTCCTTTAATGGGCAGTGTAACTCACCAGATTCCCTTGCCAGTTCTGTCTCGTTTCTGATACTTTATCCAGCTTCATGATCGAAGGTACATCTGCTTCTGGTGGAAGTGGGGTCTGCATTACCATTTCAGACACTTTCTTTTCTTCTTTGAAAACATTTGGAGAAAGCATCAATAACTTTAAATTAATTACTTCCAAATTTTTGAGACATATCTATATGGGACAATGGTACGTGAAGCTAATTGGAGTCTAGTAATCAATGCCTGCAATGATGCATATGGGTCCAATTCAGCTACCTAAGATCTTTCTCTCTATAAATAATAACATCAACCCAGAAATTCATCCAAAGCATTTTCTCAAGTTAAAATAAAAAATAAAATAAATATCTCCAGTTCTTTCAGACTTAATCATGCAAACTTTTCTGGCCTCCTCTCTAATCCTTTTCCTTTCTGCCCCCATATTCCCTTAATGATTCTGTCTTTTGTTGACAGTTGCATCTCAGGTGAATCCAGCTGCGGCAGCTGAGGCACAAGAAATAAAACGGAACATCTGCAGACTTAACCAGGAGGTAAAGTATGTGGAAAACACTGACGTCTTTCTGATTTTTATCACAGCTGAATTGTCTGTAATAAATGGTCCACTCTACCACTTCAAACAGGATAGTTGCCCATCTCTAATGTTTCTTCTTTTGCAACTTCAGGTTTCACAGAAACTAGAATGAAAAGTTGCTATAAATGGACCAAAAATTCAAACTGCTGTTCAGAAAAGAAATACAAATTGTTCTTTCTAAGGTCTGAGTCCTTGAGTCGGAGGGTCGTTATACAGACTTCTCTCCCACCACCCCAGTTTCAGACACGCATAGTTATACTCCTACTGAGACAATGCTATCACTTTGAGAGGTTATTTTGTCCTTTTTTTTGAAGACAGATTGTAAGGCAGAGCTGTTGAGCTGTCTCTAGGAAAGTAAACAATTTGTAAAGTCTTGGGGTTCTTTTTTAAAGTTGGAATGATGGAAGCAGTCTGGGAATGGCCAGTTCTCTCAGACCAGGCTCTCTAGTTTTTTTTAGCTTTTAGGTTTAGTTTTGAGCAGAAGCTACTTGGGGTCTCAAAAGAGTTGGAAGCTTCAGTGAATGTCTCCTAGCTGCTGTTCACTTTGAATCTTCTCATCATGTGTTTTTTTCCGCTCGGATTGGAGACTTGCACGTTAGAATCTGTGTCTGAATTTGTCTTTTTGTTAAGGGGCATGTTTATGGGATGTTACTCTACTGAAACAGTTAATTAGTAAGAGTTACTGTTTCTATTATTTGGTTAATGTGTCCAATAGTTAAGTTATTCTAAATTCCTCTTTCTTTTGTTTGTATTTTAACTGTAGTGTTTAAATAAATTATGTTTTGCTTAACAACAAATAGTTTGGCCTGTCGCGCTGCATCTGGAACACGGCATTTCACATCTACCTTTAAAATAAGAAAACGTTAGGGTCTAGGCCACTTTCTTAAAATTTATTGAGGGGCTCTGGTCTGATCCATAACGCTATGGCAGGCAGTAAGAATGGGAGACTTTCCTGCTCAGCTACAACCAGACGGTAGCAGAGTGCAGCAGCCTCCTCATGTTAAAAGACTTCACTGCAGGTTCTTGCCATGAGCAAGACCATCTTTATTCTGAGGGGCTACCACATTCCTTATGATAAAGTGCCTAGTCTGTATTCCAGCCCTCGCTCAAAAGCGTTGGCCACTTAAGACAATGTGAAAAGGCAGAACGTCCAGAAGGCAAAAGGTAAAAAGAACTTAAATGAACAGTGCCCTCCAGTATCTAGCTCACTGCACTAATTACATTTAACAATTACACCCACACAGTGAAAACAATTTGAAAACTTGACATTTCCCATTTGTTTGATAGCAGCTCTACATATGAAGTCCTGTGGAGAAATCATTAGTAGCATATACGCAGAAAAGCGTACAAGGATGGATGCTTGCTGAATTCTCCAAAATATACGTGGGAACTAGAGTTCGTTGTATTCCAATTTGTGCGTGACGAGAAGATTATTCCCAGACATTTCCTAATCTTTGGATGATGTCTCCTTTATTTTGTTGCTGTCATAAAAGACATCTATTTTATATGAAATGTCATAAGTGTTCCAGTATCATTAAGTTTTCTTGCCAATTTTCTCTCTTTCCCCTCCTGAGGATATCCCCTTGTTCTGTGGCATTGCCCCAGAGGAATTCACGCCCTTGGCAGCTATTATTATTATGTATGCCTGGTATTTGAGCTCTGACTGTTCTAATTTACCACATGTTATTTTGCAGAATGGAGTTAAGTCACTCAAGCAATGATGTTGTGCACCCTGGGGGAAGAAGTGTGAATTAAATCTTTCCCCCATATGTCTAATCTCAGAGCAGCATCTATGGTGTTACTGAAAGCATTCATGAAATAAAGTTGTATAAAAACTGATTGAGGTAGTGACCTATCCTAAAATCAGTTTGCTTTTTTTTGTGGAGTAACCAATCTATCGCACACTGCTGCTGCACACTTCACAAAAAGGTTTAAAAGCTCTGAAAAATGTAATTCTCCAGACCAGTACATATGCCTTAAGCATTCCTATAATACTCAGGAGATCTATTAGCCATATTTAATTTTATTTTGGCACTTTGTTCAAATGCTAAACCTGCATTAATATTTCAATAACATCTGTTACTGCAGAAAGTATAATGCTATCTTTGAAATTACTGCAACAAAAATCATTCAGCTGCTAAGAACATGTCTTGTCTATTTACAGATGAATGATCTGAATCAGGAAGTATCCCAGCTTGCCAAAGAGCTTCATCATATGATGCACCTTCTTCAAAGGCAATTGGCTGCTCCGCAGTACACCCCTACAATGAACTGCTCCCCCTACGTTGTCTCCATGGTTTCATCCTCAACTCCTTCTGTAAACAGCACTGGGGTTGAATGGCAACCAAGATGCTCATATACTTTACAGCCATCTGCTGTGCACGTACAGCCTGGGACAATCACTGGGACTCAGCACAGCCAAAACACAAGAACTCCCAGTTCCTGGAACTTCAGTAATCTTTCAACCACAGCATGTTATTCAGGGAGCTCTGTGAGGACAACAGTATCATGCCAAAGGACAGCGGATGTAGAACTTCACCATCCAACAGCCAACTGTTTCCATACAGTCTCAAGTCCTGTGGCATCATTTCATTATCAAATACCTCCAGGTGATCAGGGGAAGAGCCCAGTGCATCATTCAGACTTGAATCGAGTTCCTACTCAAGCTGTAGCAGGCTCTCCAAACGTCGCTCGGTCAGTCTCACGGAACAATGGCTGCGCCATTGCTTCTTCTCCTTCTGGACGGCCTACATTAGCATCCCAGAATCTCAACCTTTCAACGTCGCCAAGCCCTTGTCACTCTTTGTGTCCATCTATAAGTGCCAGCACCTCTCCTCTGATTACTGCGGGTGCAAATCTATCTGCTTTGCGAACTTCAAGCTCCATGCAGCCCGTTCACAACTCCTCAAAGTCTGTGCATTCTGTTCAAATCTCTCCAACCACCAGCCCATTGATTTCAATCATTCCTACGCCTTATCAGCCTGAAACCACGTCTCTAAACATTTGTCAATCCTTCTCAATCATTCCCAATCCCAGCCACTCCATTTTTGGCTCATCAACCTCTAAACAGTGTTTCCCATCCTCTACTGTTTCTGGCTTGAGCTCTAAGGAGGATTTGATGGAGCTAAACCCTACAGGCACAAGTGACGAATGTATATCTTGAGATCGAGAATTGAGTATTGACTAGAGGCCCGGATAATCTGATGCAAATAAGTCTTGTGGTTCAGACTAAATTTCCTTATTTGTGTTCATTTCTAACTATTAAACAAGTGACACATTTAGGGAAGTGAATGCTAAAATGATTACCTGGGCATATGGATTGTTTAGTTTCAGGATTGATTTTCCGCGGGGCATACACCAGTTTTTAATTTGTTTTGTGTTCACCAGGGTCGGATTTGAAAGCAGTGGAATCTTAAGACATGGAACTGAGCGAATCAAAGTTTAACTCATCCACCTGCTGTCAAACCATCATGAAAATAAAGTACACCAGCAGGATGTGATTAACATTCAGCTTAAGGTCCTTTTCAGCATTATCATTGAGAAACTAATAACAGCTTACTTCAAAGAACAGGTCAATTGATATAAACTTAACAAATAGTTTGATTCGCCTCTTACAGCTAGACAGATCTCTGCAAACAATTAAATTTAAAGCATAAAAGCATGCTTGAAGGTGAACTGGTGCCATGCAGTGTTTTACCAATTTGCCATGTCATGGAGAGGTAGGGCAAGAGTCATAGCCCAGTTACAATCAGGCAACAAGCAGATATGCCAAAGTATGGGGAGTCCTTTCCCCATAGGGAAGGAGCTAATACAAGAAGACAATTCAGCCCACACTGCTCTTGCCAATTACGTACATAGCAATGTTGGTAGAACTTTGAAATCAGGTCACCTGCTTGACTTGGTTCGCAAATGGTGCCAGAAGACTGTTAAGAGATGGAGGACGGGGAAGACAAAATGAAAAAGCAGGAATTGCATATGTTGAAAGCCACACAAGAAACTATTGAAAGCTGAATCAGGAAAAATGCTAATCTCAGGGGGACTTAGATTATCTGTTTATTTTGAACCTACTTGATAACTAAAACCCTGATAATGTATATCTCCCACAGATGGAGCCATTCCACAATGATACTCAGTTCTGTTTCATTCATCTGGTTTGCATATCAGCTGGTATTCAAGTGGAGGTTGCTATTTTAGACACTATAGACAGAGCAGCTCAACTTTGCCCACTGCTGCTGAGGCAGTTAGACACATGAACAGGAAGGGAATAGAGGGGTACGGATCATGTGCAGGCAGATGGAATTACCTTAGACTGGCATCATAGTTGGCACAAACAGGGTGGGCCAAAGAGCCTGTTCCTGTTCTGTACTGTTCTATGTTCTGTAATCTGGGAAAAAATTACAAATGGACTGACTGGATCCAAGGAGCCAGGGAAGGGTGGGAAGACCAAGGAATGCCAGTGTTTTTTTGATGATAAATCTATGGTAATCCTGAGATTCTGTTCAGCAAATTGCCCATGGAAAAGACATTGTGGAGAGTCTGCACCTCGAAACAAAAAGATGCATGTGATATTTTCTGTTTACCCAGTTGATATGAAAAGAATATGAAACATCAAGGCAGAATTGCTTTGAAAGGTACTAAGCACTGTGGAAGAAACAATGCAAAGGTTTCTTTCATGATATAAAAGACAGTTGAATGTAAAATGTAACGTATTTTTAATATGTCTTGAGTTATGTTCATCTGATATAAATGTGAGGGGCAGAGGATCATTCCCTCCAGACCGCAGGGAAGAAAAAGTACATTGTCTCAATGTCATAATTCTACTTGCATGTTAATATATTTGCGAGATTTCTTGCTTAAATGCCTGTACAAAATTGTATTCTATACAAGGCTATCTTTATATAAAACTCTTTGAAGTCCAAGTAGTATTTTCTGCCATATGCAGAAGGTTAAATACATGACATTTCTATTCCATTAAAAATATTTCCTTTGCTTTGGTTATTTTATATCCGTATTACTTTACAGAATAGCATTCTTGTTGCTATGAAACAAAGGAATTCTGTTAATGTCTTCAAAGTGCATAATAAAATCAGTGCTCGCTGGGTTAAAGGAGCTATGTTGTCATTTAGAGATGGTTTTAAGGAGGCTCATTTCTTGCTCCATAAAATTATAGTGGTTGTTCTTGAGGACAAAGGAAGTAAAGCATTCATTTGCAATAAACAACTCATTCAAATGAAATTTCTGGATTTTTCTACGAATATTAAGGAAAGGGTGCATATAGCATGCCATCTTCTGTCTGTCTCCGATTACTGTCACACTGAAATTACTTTGTCGTGATGTAAGCATTCTTGTTGAAAAGAAACACAATAAACAAGGTAATGAGACACCAGTTAGTCTAATACCAGCAAAAGAAAAGCTCTAAGAATCCAGAATTCAGGATGAATGAATGAGTAATTAGAGAAGCATGGGATAATTAAGGTAATTAATTTACAGAATTGTGACAGGGAAGTTACATTTTGAAGACATGACTACTCTTAAAGGAAACACGATTGTTTTGATGGTCTCCGATTTTCAGAAGGTTTATGAAAATGTAGGCACTGTGTGTTAGAGAGCATGGTGTCATCCTTGTGAGACTGCGTGTCCTCTGACTCTGTATGTCATGAGAGATTTATTGATGTCTCAAAAGAAATAAAACTAGATGCTTTGAAATTATCATGTGGTGGAGAGATTGCAAAAGTGGCATAGTAAGAGAAAAGGAGAATAGGACAGAACAGTGCTGAAACTGTAAGGGAGAAAGGCAAAACAGATAAAATGACTGTGAGTACAATAAGGAGGAAGAGGTTATAGAGTCATTGAGTTGTACAGCATGGAAACAGACACTTCGGTCCAATTCATCCATGCTGCCCAGAAATCTGAAATTAATCTAGTCTCCTTTGCCAGCATTTGACCTGTATCCCTCTAAAACCTTCCTATTCATAGAGTTATAGAACTGTACAGCACGGAAATAGACCCTTCGGTCCAACTCATCCATGCCGACCAGATATCCTAAATTAATCTAGTCACATTTGCCAGCATTTGGCCCATATCCCCTAAACCCTTCCTATTCATGGACCCATCCAGATGCCTTTAAAATGTTGTAATTGTACCAACCTTCACCACTTCCTCTGGTAGGTCATTCCATGCATGCACAACTCTCTGCATGAAAAGTTTGCCCCTTAGGTCCCTTTAAGTCTTTCCCCTCTCACCTTAAACCTATGACCTCTAATTTTGGATTCCCCTACCCTGGGAAAAAGGCCTTGGGTATTCACCCTATCCATGCCCCTCATGATTTTAAAAGCCTCTATAAGGTCACCCCCTCAGCCTCCAATGCTTCAGGGAAGATAGCCCCAGCCTATTTTGCCTCTCCCTATGGCTAAAACCCTCCAAGCCCAGCAGCATCCTTGTAAATCTTTTATGCACCTTCTCAAGTTTACCAACATCTTTCCTGTAGCAGTGAGACCAGAACTGAACACAGTTTTCCAAAAATGGCCGAACAAATGTCTTGTACAGCTGCAACATGACATCCTAACTCCTATACTGAAAGCACTGACCAATAAAGGCAAGTGTAGTGACATAGTGGTAATGTTACTGACCTAGTAATCCAGAGTCCCAGACAAATGGTTCAAACTCCACCAGGCTAGACGTTGGGTTAAAAAAGTAATAGTTTAGTGGCCACCATGTAACCATTGTCAGTCATTGTAAATACCCATCTGGCTCATTAATGCCTTTTAGGGAATGAATCTGCCATCCTAACCTGGTCTGGCCTATGGGACTCCAGACCCACAATGCACATTGTGAAATAGCCTAGCAAACCATTCAGTTCAAGGGCAGGGATGGGCAATTAATACTGGGCCAGCCCTGTTACTCTCACATTCAATGAACAGGTACAAATAATAGAGAGCTTGAGTCTTTATCTCTATCTCTCTCTTTCTTTCCCAACAGCAAGAAAATATAAAATTCCAAGTCACCATGAAAGTATGATAGTGACAAACAAAGGCAGCAATAAGACAGTATGAAAGAGAGTCTGGGGCAGAATGATCATAAAGACTGGGTGAGGGAGAGAGAGTACACAGCAAGGAGCAGAAGTTATTCAGATGACAGATAAAGGAAGTGAGAGTGACATTTTAAAAATAGATCAGGTAAGTGGCTGAAGAAAACGGGTTGTAAGACACTGAAGCCGGTGTATGTAAGGTTATAGCTACTGCTCATGTGGAGAATAAGTTGCCCCCATCAGTCTGTGTCTCTTAGAATTTCTCTGTAATTTTATGTAGCTTCCAGTAACTGGGACAATATTGAAGGTAGCAGATAGACAGTAAGATACATGGACAAAAGAGTGGCACAAAAGCCTAAAGTTATTCACAGGGAGAGAGAAAAAAACTATCACCTCATTTTCAAGGTGAGGGAGACTGGCTGAATGTTAACACAGGATTCCCTGAAAATATTATCTTCAAAATGTCCACTCATGCTTTGCTATGTTGACCTCAGCTGTTTGCCAACACACAGACTTGACAATGGTTCTTAATACATTTCCAGCAGCACAGTTAATAAGATGCTAGCAATCATGCCATTGTGTTCCTCCATTTATAGCTTGGTACAATGTCCTGCAACATACTTTACTAAATGATGGCTCCTATTAATTCATGCTACTGTGTGTTTACAATCTAAGTATTGTTCTTTCCTTAATTATAATTTAGGTAACTGCAATTCTTTGTAATTCATTTCAATTAGTATTTATAGCCAAATAGTCCACTTATCTTGAATTCACTAATTAATGGCCATTAGTCAGATGATTATAATGGCTGCAGGGAACATGTGGTTCAGCTTCCTTCCTATTATTCAAATATGCAAGCAAAATTATATAGCAATAGATTAACTGCATTTGTTTTTTTGCATCCTCTTGTTTCAGTCATAATGTATTGCTTATTTTCTAACCTTACACTGATGCAACTCTATACAATAGAGGAGCTGGCCAAATACCCTGGCAACATTTGGTTCTCAAAAACTCTTTGGTTGCCCCTCACTGGATTCCCTCACCTCGATGACAACAAAGGCATTATTTAAAAGTGCTTCTCCCTAGAATTGACACAATGGTGATTATTTGATAAATGTGCCAGGAGGTGTTACCTGTTTGCAATTCTGCAATAGCATTTACCCTGTATGGTTAATACAACAACATAAGGGCAATTCAAATCCTTTCTTCACACCATGGAAAACCAGTTAGCAGGGACTGAGGTCAGTACAGAATCATAAAAGTAATTGTTAGTTAGGGTTTGAATTACATGTTCAACATCATCTAAAGAAACAGCAAAATATTGGGGTTGGGTGGCTGTAGGGTTGCTTGATTCTTGGAATTGTGTGTCCTTATTGTTCTGAAAAGTGATCCTTTCATTCTCATTCATTCCCTGTCAAATTGTGGCACTGCAAAGAATGGCTATTGAAAGAATCATTTTGCTTTTAACATTCTAGACTTAATGTTTTCATCTTTTGATAATTTGGTATATTGCCAGCTTCAGGTGAAGGGCCAAGAGTCACAGCATAAGACATCATCATGGTGAAAGAAATTGGGAGAGATTTCCATAATCAAAAAGCAGTTAATGTCAAAATCAAAATGAATAAGGATCTGCAAGAAGTAAACAGTGTCACATTTTTGCGGGGTTGGAAAAATGAGATGGGATGGAAGACAAAGGAACAAACCTTTACTTCACTGGAGGAGAAAACTGTGCGGAGGATAACATATCACACCATTTTGCTCTTGTTATACGCTGAGTTGAGTGCTGACATTATACAATATTTGCTAAACATTCTGTCTAAAAATAGAAATAACGCCATTTGTGCATTGGTACATGGTGTTCTTCATTGCAAGAAAGCATTGCTCTGTCAGCTCATTGGTGATTAGTTCAAGTTTGGTGACAAACTGCACGTGATACTTTTGCAATAGAGTGCCAGGCATTGAGTAAGAACTGCAGATCTATCCTTAACATAACAAGTCAGTCACATCACGTAAACAATAATATTACGGTACTGCTTTTAATATTACAGTATCAGATGATGTGGACTCACTCTTAAAATTAAGCATCATCCCAGAATAATTTCAATCCTTCTAAATGCTGTTCCCAGATCCTTGAGTGCATCAATTTTTTTCCGGTTCATTGTGAATATCACGATCATGGAACGAATACATTGGTTTGGCAAGTCGCAAGCACAATCACATTTTGAAATTCATACAGAGATAACAAGGTGTAGAGCTGGATGAACACAGCAGGCCAAGCAGCGTCAGAGGAACAGGAAGGCTGATGTTTCGGGCCTAGACCCTTCATCAGAAATGGGAGAGGGGCAGGGGGTTCTGAAATAAATAGGGAGAGAGGGGGAGGTGGATAGAAGATGGATAGAGGAGAGGAGACAGACCGGTCAAAGAGGCGGGGATAAAGCCGGTAAAGGTGAGTGTAGGTGGGAGATAGGTCAGTCCAGGGAGTGGGATGAGGTTAGTAGATAGGAGATGGGGGTGGGGCTTGAGGTGGGAGGAGGGGACAAGCTGGGCTGGTTTTGGGATGCGGTAGGGGGAGGAGAGATCTTTGAAGCTTGTGAAGTCCACATTGATACCATTGGGCTGCAGGGTTCCCAAACGGAATATGAATTGCTGTTGCTGCAACCTTTGGGTAGCATTGTTGTGGCATGCAGGAGGCTCAGGATGGACATGTCATCTGAGGAATGGGATGGGGAATTGAAATGGATCGAGACTGGGAGGTGCAGTTGTTTAGTGCAAAACAGCTCCTCTGATGCTGCTTGGCCTGCTGTGTTCATCCAGCTCTATGCCTTGTTATCTCAGATTCTCCAGTTCCTACTATCTTTGAAATTTATACAGTTTCATTTATAGCACCAACACAGTGTTTTCCAAACTTTTTCACAATATCACCCCATTTTATAGAATTCCTACAGTTTGGAAGCAGGCCATTCGGCCCATTGAATCTACACTAACTCTTAGAAGAGTATCCTACCTAGACTCATCTCCTTACCTTATCTCTGTAACCCTGCACTTCCCATGGCTAATCCACCTGACCTGCATATCCCTGAACACTGCACAGCAATTTAGCATGGCCACTCCATCTAACTTATACATCTTTGGAATGTGTGAGGAAACCAGACCACCCAGAGGAAACCCACACAGATGTGGGGAGAATGACAGTCACTGAGGCTGGAATTGAACCTGAGTCCCTGGTACTATGGGGCAGCAGAGCTAACCACTAAGCCACTAAGCCACCAAGCCACCCTTGCAGTTCCAATCCCCACTTCAGGAAGCCTTGAACTAACTCATCGATTAATGAAAATTCAAGTTTATACCCTGAAACCAGAAATCTTCAGAACTGACTAATTCAATGCTCCATGAACACCTTCCATTTTCCAAGCTCCACAAACACTAACTCAACCACACTTCTGCTATTGATATTGTAACTTGCAGTGTCCCACACATGCATCACTCCTATGCTCATTGGGCAGCATTGTCACCTGATCCATCAATACCTCAAATATAAAATTTTTAACTTTGTTATCAGATGATGTCATAGTCATGATGTTGCAGTAGGAGGTGGCACAATGGCTCAGCGGTTAGCACTGCTGTCTCACAGCACCAGGGACCCAGGTTCAACTCCAGCCTCAGGCAACTGTCTGTGTGGAGTTTGCACATTCTCCCCATGGCTGCATGGATTTCCTCTGGGTGCTCTGGTTTCCTCCCACAGTCCAAAGGTGTGCTGGTTAGGTAGATTGGCCATGCTAAATTGCCAATAGTGTTCAGGGACATGTAGATTAGGTGGGTTATCAGGGATGGGTCTGGGTGGGATGCTCTGAGGGTCAGTGTGGACTTGTTGGGCCAAAGGGCTTGTTTCCAAACTGTAGGGATTCTACACGTCTATGGATTCTATGGTTCTTCTCCTTCCCCCTATCTCTGTAAGTGATTACAAGCTTTGGAAAGTTCTACAATCTTCCTTCCCTGGCTTTTGTCAATCCCCACATCTTTATCATTGGGATTGGTCATGCCCTGATAGGTTGTGCCTTTAAGTTCCAGTTCCTAAGTTGTAGAAGTTCCTCCCTCTCCACGTCCCTCCCCTCCTTTAAAACTCTCTTTTTTGACCAAGGTTTTTGGTCATTTTCTTAATACTGCTTTCTTGGCTCCATGTCAAAATGTTCAAGGCACTACATCCCACGTGAAAATAGTTGTTATGTATGTTTACTTTATTATAAATTGTTATTAAACTGGTACCTGATTATACTGGTCGATTTGAACAATTGCCCAGATGATCATTAGGTCAGAGAATAATGACCCCTGCCATGGACTATTGATTGGCGGATGTTCCCATGTTGTTTCTCCATGACCGAACAATGCTACTCAGCAGTCAAGGGAAATTCAAGCAGGTTGTTAATAAGCAAATCAGCCTCCTGTCTGCAACGTGCTGCGGAACATGTTATCACTTATAAAAGGATCATTCATTAGTGCTATTATTTGGTGCTCTCAAACTAAGATTCTCCATTTTACAGTGGGCCACTACTTAGCAACTCAACACACAGAAACACTGTTCAACAATGTTATCCTGGGATAAAATTAAGATATTCTTAAAGCATTATTGCTGGATAGCATTCTCATGCCATTACTGTTACACATGAAATGCAAATAGATAACATTACATTTGGGGCAACTGGCATTCAACAGTGGGGCAACTGTGTCTAATGATAGACCAGAGTAAGTGCCTCATGAAGGAGCACTTGTATGGAATCACAACATTTAAAAGGCATATTTACAACATTGAAAAGGTATCTGGATGGGTATATGGATAGGAAGAGTTTAGAGGGATATGGGCCAAATGCTGGCAAATGGAACTGGATTAATTTAGGATATCAGGTAACATGGACAATTTGGACCGAAGGGTCTGTTTCTGTGCTGTATATCTCTACAATTCTTTGACAGTGGGACTGCAGGCTCTCTACTCTCCTGCCTGCTCCATTCCTCAGGACAGTGGCAAAATCAGTCATGGCTTGTCCAACTTTGTAAATCCCCTTGTAATGCCATCTTCAGCCTCCAGGCAGCGTTTAGTCCCATTAATTGAGTGCTGAACTCACCAATCCAACTGGGGCCTCTACGTACAAAGATCACAAGTCATCACTGGCAAGTTGGGGGATTGTAGGGGTTACGATTCAGAAATGATCCAGACAGCAAATTCCTAAACCCAGATTGAAAATCCAGCCTGCAGCATTTATATTTTCCAAAATGGGCACTTTTGAGCACGGTGACTCGGATGACAATTTAGTAACAAACTATCTTCCTGTCCTGCAGGCCCGACCAGTCCCCCTCCACTGACACCCTCATCCGCTTAGCTGAACTCATCCTCACCCTTAACAACTTCTTTTTCAATTCCTCCCACTTCCTACTGACAAAGGGGGTGGCCATGTGTACCTACATGGGCCCAAGCTATGCCTGCCTCTTTGTAGGATACGTGGAACAATCCATCTTCCGAAGCTACACTGGCCCTATCCCCCACATCTTCCTCCGTATGTCAATGACTGTATCAGTGCCACCTCGTGCTCCCAGGAGGAGCCCATCAGTTCATCCACTTCACTAACACCTTCCACCCCAATCTTAAGTTCACTTGGACCATCTCTGATACCTCTCTCTCCTTCCTGGACCTCCCTGTCCCTGTCTCTGGCAACCATCTGGAAACCGATATCCATTTTAAGCCTACCGACTCCCACTTCTACCTAGAATACACCTCCTCTCACATACCTTCCTGCAAAAACGCCATCCCATATTCCCAATTCCTTCACCTCCACCACATCTGCTCCTGAGATGAAGCATTCCACTCCCGGACATCCCAGACATCCCAGACATCCTCATTTTTCAAGGGCCGCAACTTCCCCTCCATAGTGGTCGAAAACGCCCTCGACCACATCTCTCGCATTTCCCGCAACTCATCCCTCACACCCCGTCCCCGCAATAACAACCAAAACAGAATACCCCTCGTCCTCACGTACCACCCCACCAACCTCCAGATCCAACGCATCATCCTCCGGCACTTCCGCCATCTGCAATCCGACCTCACTACCAAAGACATTTTTCCCTCCCCACCTTTATCTGCTTTCTGGAGGGACCATTCTGTCCGTGACTCCCTTGTCCACTCCACACTCCCCTCCAGCCCCACCACCCTCGGCACTTTTCCCTGCAACCGCAGGAAATGCTACACCTACCCCTACACCTCCCCCCTCACCCCAATCCCAGGCCCCAAGAAATTCACCTGCACATCTGCTAATGTGGTATACTGTATCCGCTGTTCCCGATGTGACCTCCTCTACATCAGGGAAACCAAGCGGAGGCTTGGACACCGCTCTGTGGAACACCTACGCTCGGTTTGTGACAAATGACTGTACCTCCCAGTTGCAAAACACTTCAACTACCCCTCCCACTCTTTGGACGACATGTCCATCCTGGGCCTTCTCCAGTGCCACAACGATGCCACCTGAAGGTTTCAGGAACAACATCTCATATTTTGCTCGGGAACCCTGCAACCCAAGGGTATCAATGTGGACTTCACAAGCTTCAAAATCTCCCCGCCCCCGACTGAATCCCAAAACCAGCCCAGCTCATCCCCGCCTCCCTAACCTGTCTGTCCTTTCTCCCACCTATCCAATCCTCCCACCTCAAGCCCCATCCCCACCTCCTACCTACCAGCCTCATCCCCACCTTCTTGACCTGTTCGTCTTCCCTGGACTAACCAAGCCCCACCCTAACTCCCCACCTTTACTGGCTCCATCCCTGCCTTTTTGACCTGTCCGCCTCCTCTCCACCTATCTGCTCCTTTATCCATCTTCCATCCGCCTCCCCCTCTCTCTCTATTTATTTCAGAATCCCCTTCCGTTCCCCCATTTCTGAAAAAGGGTCCAGACCTAAAACGTCAGCTTTCCTGCTCCTCTGATGCTGCTTGGCCTGCTGTGTTCATCCAGCTCTACACCTTGTTATATTAGAAAAGACAGACATCTTTCTAAATGCTGATCATCCTACACTCACCATGACAAACACAAGAATGCCAGACTTGTTCACCAATAAACATTTTTCTCTCCTAAGATATAAATTGTTGTTGCCATTTGAAATTTAACAGTTTTGCATTTGTACTGATGATCTGAAAATCTTCAGCAACGTCTCATTCATGTGCTGTTTTCGTACCGAACCCATCAAGAACTGGATTAAGACAGCGCAAGAATATCAATACGTAGGCTTGTTAGACCTGTTAAGGAGAAGATATTTTTATCCATTTTTTTCCTGGGCTAATTTCCTGCCCTTCTCCCCTACACATACATTTATCCATTGCTCATCTTACATTAGAGGTGCCCAAGCCAGAAAGGTCATCAACTTAACATTAAAATAATTAATTTCGACCCACCCTTGATGAGATGATTTTGTGCTGTCATCAGTTCAATGAAAGGCAAGTGCTACATTTCCACCATCCTCTGTAATTGTGGGACAGTCACAAGTACAGCTGATGAACTGATAGAGCAAAAGCCACTCAACAGAGGGAAAAAATAACAGGTCAGAGGTCAGATGCATGCCACTAAATAAACAGCAGTAGGTAATGATACACTGAAGCCCATTAAAACTAAAATGGAACTTTTCAACAACTGTGAAGATGGAATGAAACAATGAAATTGCTTTCTTAAAAAAATCCAGTCAAATCAAGGAGAAAAGCTGCCAAACACTGGAAATCCGAATAGAGAAAAATACACAGCCGTGAAAACTAAGACAGGTTAAGGTTTTAAGGAAGACTGAAAGATAGGCAGGTATTTTAGTAAGGTCAGAAATGATAAAAAGTGAAAAAAGAGTGGGAAGAGAACTGATGGACTCGCCAGTCATAGAGTGCGGGTGCGTTAAATCACCCACAAACACTTAATGGAAAATGGAAATATGATATAAATGATCATCACTGAGATGATGCAGTGTTTAAAAAAAAGGATAACGCGCACTAATGATGCAGAGTGAGTGAGATGATGAGAGTACGAGCAAGGATTAAGTTGAAGATGAGTACAGGCATAAGGATGAAGGTGAGTGCTTCCAGATAATTTCTTCTTTCTGAAATGGTTAGCAATTCCTGGTTTGAGTGCAGAGCTTGGAGCAATTCCTTAATAGACTGTCTCCAACAAACTTTTAATTAGTCAATCAATTTGAAGGCAATTGAAGCCGACAGGACAGCGAGATGAAATTTGTTTCCGGAGATGGAGAATGTGGGCAGGATTGTTAAAGGCAAGGAAAGAGGCTGGTGCTGAAAACGGGCCAGTGTGCTTCTCCATCTCAATGCCAGGTTATTTTTACAGAGGCAGATAAGAGGGAAGCTAACTGCCCACAAGTGATTGGGTTAATCTGATGTCAATTATATTGTAGTCATCTGAAGGCCAAAAGCTCTGACTAAAAGATATAGCCTTCTTCCCTCAACATTGAGTCCAAAAGTTTCAAACATAAATTCTGCCCTCCATTTTTGGTACTTTCTTCTTCCTCTTCTCTGCACCCTCCCATTTTCTAACCCTCCACTGGTGTTTTTATCATATTATTTTTCATGATTTTGCTTTCAGTTGGAGCTCATTTCTGTTCTGTTATTAGCATCCATGCTCGCTGTATGCCTTGTCACCACGACTACCATTACATGTCTCTTTGCCTAATGAGCTGTGGCATCTTTAACCTTCAATGGGCTTTAACCTTTCCCTAACCTGTCCTTCTGGCCCACTTGCCTAGCCCTCCTTCTCAAAAGCATAACATGTGTAATTTTTCTATCTCCCTTCAGTTTCAAAGAATCACTCTGGACTTGAATCATCAACTCTGCTTCTCTCTTCACAAATACTGCCAGACGTGCTGAGTTTATTTTCTTTTCAGATCACTAGCATCCACAATATTTTGCTTTTATCTTGGGTTTGAGATCCTGGTTTTCAAGAATTTGGATAGAATGTTTCTAATTAATGATCAGAAATATTACCCACCTCTGTAGCAGGTGGGGCTTGAATCCAAGCCTCCTTAAGGCCTCAGTAAGGGCCCTTAAGTATCTGAACATGCTTTAGATAATTGAGCAACAAACAGCAGGAACTCAAAGCACTTGTGAGGTGCCACCAGCAATACTTTCACAGACTCATCCAAATCTGGTGGCAAGAAAAGCAGTCTAACAGCAGTATCCTCTGAAAATCCAACAAACCCAGCACTGAGGCACTAGTCATTCAAATCCAGCACCACAGAACAAGATATGTTCATATGCCTAGCAGTAGACCTCTGCTCTACTTAGAATTTGGTTGCAATACAAGTCTCCCAGGAGGGTAGTGGAAATACTTTAGGAATGTTGGCAAAGCATCCCAAAAGGAGGCCAACATCCCCTCCAGCTCATGGAGGTCTCAATGGAGAAGATCACTTCTGGTTGAACCCAATGATAACTGGAAGAGATGAGGTCAAGGAGTCAGTGAGTCAGAGTGCACCAAGCTCCAAATGACACGAGTCTGCGGGTACCACCTTGCCTGGCATCTGGCAGAGTCTGCAGGCCATGCTTTGGACTTATCAACCATAGAGTCACAAGCTCATAGAGATTTCACAACACAGAAAGAGGTCTTTTGGTCCACTGGGTCTGTGCCAATTGTCAAGCATCTATTCTAATCCCAGTTAACTTCATATCTTTGTATGCTATGGCATTTCAAACTGTTCATCTAAATAATTCTTAAATGTCTTGAGGGTTCTCTGCCATCCTTTCAGGAAGTGAGTCCCAGATGCAGCCCACCCTCTGGGGGAAAGAAATTCCCCAATTCCCTCTAAAACTCCTGCTCCTTATCTTAAAACCATATCCACTCCACCCAATTATTGATCCCTCTATTAAGGGGAGAAGTTTCTCCCTATCTACCCCAACTATTCCCCTCATATCTTTGTGCACCTCAATCAGGTAAACCCCTCAGGTTTCTCTGCTCTAAGGAAAACAATCCCACCCTATCTAACCTGTCTTTGTAGCTGAACTTCTCCAACCGAGGCAACATCCTTTTGAATCTCCTCTGTGCTCTCTCTAATTCAACCACGTTCTTCCTATAGTGTGGCAACCAGAGTTACACACAGCCTAAAGCTGTGGCTTAAAGTTATATACAGCTCTTTCATAATTGCCCTGCTCTTGAATTCAATGCCTTGACTAAACAAGACAGGTATCCCATATGTCTCCTTAAACACCTTATCTCAGGACCCACCGATTCGTAGTGGCAGGAAGTCAGCCATGATCCAGAGATGAGTGACACAGTCGCTCAGTGATTGGCACTGTTGCCTCACAGCACCAGGAACCTGGGTTCGATTCCACCTTCGGGGAATTTGTGTGAAGTTTGCACATTCTCCCCCATTTCTGTGGGGATTTCCTTTAGGAGCTCCGGTTTTCTCCCATTGTCCAAAGATGTGCAGGTTAGGTGGATTGACCATGCAAAATTCCCAGTGTCCAGGGATATGCAGGCTAGGTGGGTTAGCCATGGGAAATGCAGGGATACGGGGATAGGGTTGGGGTGGTGGGGGGGAGGATCTGGGTAGAATGCTCTTTGGAGGGTTGGTGTGGACTCAATGCGATGAATGGCCTGCTTCCACACAGTAGGAATTCTCTGAAGATATCGGTTAAGAGGAAGACTAAACAAGTCCGGCAGGATCCGAGATGCATCAGGGGAGATGATAAACAGACATCATGTCTGCCATCTTAGGTGAACATGAATGATCCCTTTTGTGAAACAAGCAGGGGGAGGGGCTACCTTAACATCCTGCCCAAAATTTGTTTCCCAAATAGCACCATTGAAAACGGACTATTTGGCCAGTCTTGACCCCTGATATACTCGATCGTCAGCCCAACATGGACAAAAGAGCTGAAATCTAGAGGTGGGCTGAGAGAGACCTTCCTTGACATCAAGGCAGCATTTGGCTGAGTGTGGCATCAAGGAGCCCTAGCAAGTCTGGACTCAATAGGAATCAAAGAGAAAGCTCTCCACTGGTTGGTGTTATATTTGGAATAAAGGAAGATGGTTGTGGTTGTTGGACGTCAATCATCAGTCCAACAACATCATTGCAAGAGTTCTTCAGTGTCATGCCCAAAGCTTCATCAATAGCCTTCCCTTCTTCATTTGAAGCGGGGATGTTCACTGACGATTGCATTGTGTTCAACACCATGTGTGTACCACCTACAAGATTCACTGCAGCAACTCATACAGGATTCTTCGAAGGTACTGTCCAAGTCCCTGATCTCTACTATCTAAAAGAACACAAGTGTGTGAACATGAATAATCTGAAAGCTCCTCTTTCAATCTATACACCAACCTGACTTCAAGCAACATTGTTGCTCCTGCGCTGTTAGTCGGTCAAAATCTGGGAACTCCATTCCTAACAGCACAAGGACTACTGTAGGAAGACTGTTCACTGCCCTCTCCTGGGCAATCAGTGTTGGGTAATAAATGCCAGTGGCTCCCACATCCCTTAAGAAAATTCATATAATTATGCTAAGTGCAGGTTATTATTCCAGTCTTTCCCTGCTGCTCAGAAATGGATTGGCGTGATGGCTCTGCTTTTCACTTCAGCCTATTGATACAGTTCAGTTTTAGATATGATACCAGTGTCAGTTGGAGCTGTGTGCCCTGATGGTTTATTTCCTTTTCCCTCACGTGATGTGGGCATTAATGGAGAGGCAGGCATTTGTGGACAAACTCACATCCATCATTTTCCAGATGATCAAAGGGTAGCTTGATAGGTCAGTAATTGGCCAGATTGGAGTTGTCCTGCTTTGTCCGGACCTCGACAATTCTCCACTTTGTCCAGCAGGTGCCAGTGTTGTAGCTGTGGTGGAACAGTTTGTCTAAGGGCGTGACAAGTTCTGGAGCTCAAGAGTTCATTTGGATTGCTGGGATGCATAGCCGCACAAATCCAGTGTCTTCAACTGTGTCTTAATATCACATGGAGTGAATTGAATGTCATGAAAACTGGTATCAATGGTGCTGGGGACATGGATCTAGATAGGTGTTGGAATCAGAAAGACTGCACAGTGTTCAATGTCTTGATTTTAATTCTTGCTTTCTCCAGATTCTATCTATCTTACTATTTCCTCAGCATTTATTTTGATTGTTTTAAATTCCACTGGTGCCATATTGTTACAATTTACGTTTTGATTTATTCCTGCTCACTATCTCGGTTGTATCATGATTCTTCACATATTAGTTGACCTTTATGCTTAGAAAAATCCCTTGGAAAATGCGGTTTGGTTTATATACTGAATATGAAATTGACCTGCTGACATGGTTACTTTCAGCATTCAATGCTTGTCTTAAACAAAGAAATATGGGCTGTTTCTTCACAATACAGCTCATATCGTTTACATGATCCCTTGCACCCAAATAGAAAGTATTTATAAGTATAAAATATTAGCAATTGTTGCACTTATAGCTGAAAAGTTGATGACGACTACTCATGTGATGAAGTGGAAGGCCGGGTTGTATACTGAGTACATGCAAAACCATGATTCTGAGGGCAGGAAAATAGGGGCATCTTATCCACTGGACGCCATGACTTAGCCCAACATGAAATATACAGCTGAAAGGTGTGTTAGATTGAACAGTGCACAAACACCTCAGGAAAACACACACACACACACACACAGACAGATGCATATGCATATACATACAACCCTCACACACACAAATGCACTTCTGCCAGGCCATTGGTCATAGGAAATCAGAAAAAGAACTAATAACACCACTACCAAAAGACTGTGACCAGATCAACAAGACAATCAGATATGGGTAAAATAAAGTCCATTTCTAATTATGAATATTTCTTTAGTATTTTCCAGTAAAAAGGGGTTGGAATCAACCAAGCAATCTTCATAACTAAATTTGATTATAAGAGTGTTAAAACATGTGTCAGTGTCTTGTTGTACAGTGGTAGTGTCCCTACCTGTAGTCCAGCAGGCACGTGTTGAAGTGGCATCTGCTCTAGAGATGCACCATAATCTGCCTGAACAGGTCGATTAAAAATCATTTAAAACAAATGCGCTTATTTGACAATTCATTCAGTCACATCTACAATTTAATCTTAATCATGACCACTGAGAAATAGCAGCCCCAGGACATATTATCATATCAAATGTCAGAGAGTAAGCAAAAAGATTGTCACCCTAATCTTGGAGCTCAATAATGAACCACTTAAACTATGCTTTTAATATTTTATAAAAAGGCTGAATCCATCAATCAGATTTTAGTCTTGTGACTTGCTCCTGGGTATCTGAAGAGGCGAGTGTTGTTGTTATTCCGCCTCAGAGGTTGTCGACTGTACATCCTTTGCAGCTGGGGCTATTATTCATCTGCATTTATTAAACGTGAAACAGAAAGGCTTGCAATCAATGAGCTGATATACAAAGAGAGTCTGTTGGTTTTGATTCAATCTGCACTAATTACCAATTCAATTAAATCCGTCACCATTCAGTTGCTGTGTGCAATTTACATTGAAAACTATGGAACACATTCCAGCTATTAGTTGAATATGGAGTAAACTAGTTCCATTATCAATCTGCCCATGGGGGAAAGAAACATTTTCTCATCACAACTCGAAGCCTGGAGATTGAAAAAAAATCTTTTGCACAGTCGCAAGCAAATATTTTGAATGACAAAAATACATAAATTTGTCAAATCAAAATCTTATCAGAGCTGCTGTTGCTCCACGATGTGAACGTTTGAAACATATTTTTTCCTGGAGTGTTGGTGTCACTGACACTTGGTGCCTGTCCCAAATTAGGCAGAACGCCTTGTGTGGCCATATGAGAGGCAATCACAATCCTGTGGATCAAGAATTGTATGTTGAGCAGAACGGGTAAAGATGACAGATTTCTTTGCTTACACAGCATTCGAAAGGCAGAAGGGTTTTCAGGCAATCGATTCTCGTTTCCTTGATGATTACTATCACTGAAATTAGCTTTTGATTCCAGATTATTGTTTGAATTTAAATTTCACCAGCTGCCCTGGTAGAATTGAAACCCATTTCCCAGGGGATTGGGCTGCTTCTCTAGTTTCCTCATTTAATGCCATCAGTACTACACCAACACCTCACTGACTTAAATGAAAGTTGAGCGCTAAGGCAGAATTATACTGTGTCAATTTTTTCTTAATATGGGCTGAAAAATGGCAGATGGAGCTCAATCTGGATAAATGTGAGGTATTCTATTTTGGTACCACAAACAGGGACAGGGCTTATACAATTAATGGTAGGGCCTTGGGTAGTGTCGTAGAACAGAGATGCCTATGGGTTCAGGTACATAATTCTTTGACGCTTGCATCACACATTGACAGGGTGGTTAAAAAGTTGTTTAGTACGCTTGCCTTCATTGCTCAGTCCTTTGAGTAGAGGAGTTGGGAACTCATGTTGATGTTGTACAGAACATTGGTGAGGCCTCTTCTGTGTTCAGTTCTGGTCACCGAGTTATAGGAAGGATATTATCAAGCTGGTGAGGGTTCAGAAGAGATTTACCAGGATGTTGCTGGGTGTGGAAGGCTTGAGTTATAAAGACAGGCTGGATAGGCTGGGGCTTTTTCACTGGAGCCTATGAGGTTGAGAGGTGACCCTCTAAGGTTTGTAAAATCATGAGGGATATAGATAGCGTCAATGGTAGGTATCTTTTCCCTAGGATGGGGGATTTCAAGGCTAAGGGGCATACATTTTTAAGATGAGAAGAGAGAGATTTAAAAAAAATATGAGGGGCAATTTGCTTACACAGAGGGTGGTTCACGTGTGGAATGAACTTCCTGAGGAAGGGGTGAATACAGGCACAGTTACAATGTTTAAAAGACACTTAGGTCAGCACATCAATAGGAAAGGTTTGGAAGGATATGGGCCAGGAGCAGGCAGGTGGGACATTTAGTTTGGGATTACGTTCGGCAGGGACTGGTTGGAGCGAAGAGTCTGTTTCCATGCTGTATGACTCCATAACTCGACAAGAAAAACAAAATATTGCAAATGCCAGAAATCTAAAACTAAGACAGAGAGTGTTGGAGAATCTCAGCAGGTCTGGTAGCATCTGTGGAGAGAGAAACAGAGTTAACATTTTGAATCTGGTATGACTCTTCTTCAGAATGTTCTTCACTAGCAGCTCCCACACACTGTGCCTCGCCTGTCACATAAAGATGCTCAAGACTCCATCATTAATGTACAACTCAATGGTTGCCTAGCAAGCAATCTCAAAACCAGCCTGAAACTGGGCTCTGGAACTTATTAACATTTTATACCTGAGGAACCAGCACCTGTTGTACTTCTGCAGGCAACTCTGAAACAGTGTAAAATGTCAGTCAGCTTTCCTCCTGGTTGTAGGCCAAAGATACGTTCCTGTAGTGGGGGAGCTGGTGGTGGTACAGAAAGGGAGCTTCAACAATGAAAACGAAAATAGAGAGTGCTGGAGAAACTCAGCAGGTCTGGCAGCATCTGTGGAGAGAGAACATGCCATGCTGGTACTAGTGAGGAGTCATCAAAATGACTGTTCACTTTTGCTGTTGCTGGTATCACAGAATGGTCTCTGTAAAAATTAAAATCAAGGGAATTTATCTCTGGTTGATGGGTGCCATGGTCACTGCAGGCTCCTAAGCAGAGTAAGCCTGATGCCTAGCTTACTCATCAGAATTTCATGGAGAAAGCCCTGTCGCATATTAAGCTCCTCATGTGGAGATACAATGGACCTATGGTCTTAGTGTCAATCTGGGATCATGACCTTGATATGTGTAAAATGTCCAGGTGCCAATTCCACACGATGTCTATATTGCTCATGTGAAACTATCTTCATATGTGGCTACCCTAATCGGATTGTCAGAAAGCTCAGTTCCCACTAAGTGGTGCTGAACTCTGCCGGAAGGTAGCAGCTGACAATCTTCAAAGGCAGGTGGCAGACATGATGGGGCATGTCGCTGCCTTGGAGATTGGAGGCGACAGGAGATCAGCAACCTGACCCCACAAAGAAATGGCCAAGAAGCCAACACAAAGACACCTGATTCCAGCCAACGATGTGTCTTGCTCAAGTATTTCCCTCATGGAGAGAATTATCTGATGGTTCATCACACTGTACCTGCTAGCTATGCACCAATGTGCACTCGAAACCAGATCAGATCTGCCAATCACTGATTGAAAAAATTGCTTTTTGGCTTCCCATCCTATTACCATGCTTAAGGGGCTTAATTGGCAGTTAACTGAAGGTAAGTGGGTTCCCATATTTCCCCCCTGCACCATTCCACTGTCTGTACTTTGAAAACACAAGCTTTTTTTTTCTTTATTCATTCACTGGATGAGGGCATCGCTGGCTAGGCAGCATTTATTGCCCATCCCTAATTGCCCACCGGGCAGTTCAGAGTCAACCACATTGGTGTGGATCTGGAGTCACATGTAGGTCAGACCAGGTAAGGATGGCAGTTTCCTTCCCTAAAGGACATTAGTGAACCAGATAGGTTTTTACCAACAAGCAACAATGGATTCACAATCATCGTCACATCCTTAATTCCAGATATTTTATTAAATTCAAATTCTTCTATCAGCCGTGGCAGGATTTGAACCCAGGTCACCAGAATGTGCCTGGGTTTTTGGGTTAACAGTTTCACTCTGGCACAGTCTCCCCTGCTGCATAGTAATCAGGAAGAGAGTGAAGGAGAAGCAGAATGTGCTTCTGAATGTTCACACCAGTTATGCATCTGCTGGTAAATAGCGCCAAGGCAACCAAATCTCCTAGGCGCATGCAGTGAACATTTGCTACAAATTTATTCAGATTCCACTTTATACATAAATGTGGAGATAAAGTAATGATGAAATTAAGGCTTATTTAGAACTCTGTTCTTTCATTTAGCACAAATTTACATAAAATCCAGACCACTTTCTCCCATTAGTATAAATCTTAGGGCAACTAGCAAACTGCGTTCACTAAACTAGTCTGCAGTGTTGTTAGTGATAATGTTAAGTGTTTCAATTTGGATACACATATTCCGTGGGTACACGGTTGAGGAAGGAATGCATTAGCATCCATTGATGACGACAACATAGCAACATAAGGAAGGCTGATAGTCTCCTGTGCTGATTTTCTTTTTCTATGTCTTCTTTTATTAAGGTAGAGTGATAATGCATTAAGGAGAGGGAAATGGCTGAACAAGGCCACTTGCTCAACAGGTAGCTCTCTGATTTTCTAAAAATACTGATGGGCTTTCAAAATCAGCATCGAGAAGCATAGGTATTTCAGTGCCACAGTGTACTTTATCTCCAAATGGTTTTTGCCGGCACCAGTCACTCTCAGCTCTTGATGTGGAAGAGGTTTTAAAGCCATAGCTACTGTGCAGCAATATTATTACACTCTTCTGGAGCAAGTGGGACTTGTACGCAGCCGTTCTGGCTCTGAGAAATGGATATTATCACTGCACTGCAAGCAGCCTCAAAGAGTAAGCTTGCTTTAATAGCGCTGAAAAGCTATTCAACTGTACAAGATAGAACAGTCGCACATCAGCACTTTGCAATAAGGATCACCAGATTACAATCAAGACTGGCACCTTCTCATTTTGTCCAAAGGCAAGTAAGGCCAGAAGGATTTAGAAGCTGGAGGAGGTTCTCCAGTCCCTTGAACCCCTGCTGTTCCATGCAATTATGGCTGATCTGATCGTGGCCTCCACGTCTCTTTCTGCAACACCGTAACCCTTGGCACCATTGTCAATAAAAACTCTAACGCTCCAGTTGTTAGAGCTTTTACTTCCATTTGGAATGAAAGCTGAAATTTTCGCACAAACTGGGAATTGAATAGTGAAGCTTCTGGTCTAAGTGTTTATCAGCTGACTATTTGGACAATCATCTTTATTCCCCAATAAATGGATGATGTTTGCTATTTAATTGTCTGTTTACTATCCCCTCCCAAGAAAGTGGCGGCTGATTCAAAGATGTGGGAAATTAGGCACCTCATCCATTGCCCGGTCGTGAGAATGGGTGGTAAATGCAGCACCAAGCTGTTGAACAGACAGAAGGGAGAATCATAGCTTAACCTAAATACTTTGGAAAGTAAGGCCAGTGGGGTATGGGGAAAACCTTCGGATTGCAGACGACATTGCAGTTATTGTCAGCCCAGCTCAGAGGCTCTGTGCTGGATGTCATGCTTTCGTACGAACTTATGTCTGTATGAAATAGGAGCAGATGCAAACTATTGTTTCCCTGAGCCTTTTCTGCCATTCAATAAGATCATGGCTGGCCTGATTGTATTTCAAAATGCACATCCCTACCTACCTATGATCACCTTTAATTTCCTTGCCTAACAAGAATTTGTCTACCTCTGCCTTAAAAATATTTCAATGAATTCAGCAGAAGAAATGAAATGTTTGAACAAAATGGATCATAACAAATTAAAGGGAGGTGGTGGGATAGTAGCAATGTTACCTCCAGTCGTATTCTAGTAACCCAGACTAGTGCTTTGGGGATATGGGCTTCAATTCTGCCAAAGGTGAGAAGGCACATATTTCAGGAGCCTGTCGGGATAACTTATCACAAGATGCTCCTTAGATGAAATCTTACATTTTCAGGGAAGTTAATCTCAGCATTCTACATATTTTCACTTAATTGCCTTACTCACCATAAAAGCTGTCAACCTGGAGCTTGCATTCAAATCCTTCAGACTCCTTTGATTTAGTTATATTTATAGATGAACTGTAAACCCTTGAAAATCGACCAAAAGAAAACACACTGTAAGACCAGATGATGTGGGAGCTGAAGTAGGCCATTCAGCCCATCGAGCCATCTCCAGCATTCAATGAGATTGTGACTGATCTGATAATCCTCAACTCTGCTATCCTCTGCCGTTTCCCGTAACCCTTGATTCCTTTAGGAATCTTGGACTTCAATATACTATATGACACAGCCTCAACAGTACTCTACTAAAAAGTGTTTGCGGGACAGTTGTACAAAAATGATTGAATGCCCGGTGATGAGTGAGTCCGAGTTTGAATACACCATCAGTAGCTGTTGTGTAAACACATGCTGGTGTCTCACACGTAACTGGAACATGCAGCTATTTAATAACTGGTGACCTGGGCTTGCAGGTCCTTGCTGTTTTTGTGGAGATCATCATTTTTTGGATAATCATTTTAGCTGCTTTTGTTTTTCTACTGGTCACATGTTTGCACAATTCTTGTAATTTTTATTGCTTTTTGCGCAATTTTTATATTTCATTAAGTTCCATGGCATGTAGATTTTTTTTGCATGAAAGGAAAAGATTAAAAAATTCAGATGATTTGTCATTAGTTTTTTCCCGTGCCTGTTCTTGCCGATGCCTGTGCTGCTGTGTATTTAAGACCTTTGACACCTTCCATGATATGAATGAGAGTTTCCACGACAGTTTCATTTTGATGGCTTTGGGAGCTTTTGATGCTTTAACAACATGAGAACGAGAAGCAGGAATAAGCCATTCAACCCTTGAGCTCACACTGCCATTCAACGACATCATAGTTGATCTTCTACTTTAAAACGATTTTTCAGAAATGCCACCACACCTCTGATTTTTTTTCTTGATATTTAAAAATCTATAGATCTCAGTCTTGAGCAGACTTAATTACAGCCTTTTGAAGCACAAAATTACAAAGATTCACCACCCTTTGAGGATAGAAATCCCTCCTCATCTCATTTCTAAGTGGCCAGCACCAATTTGGAGAATAAGCACAAGAACAGGAGGCATAGATTTAAAGTAATCGGCTAAAGAAGCAAAGATGAAGTGAGGAAAATCATTTCACTCAATAAGTAGTTAGAGTCTGGAATGCACTGCCTGGAAATGTGGTGGAGGCCAGTTCAATTCAGGCATTCAAGAGGACATTGGATGTTTATTTGGGTAGAATTAGCAATGCATGGGTATGGGGAATATGTAGGAGTTTGGCACTAGGTGATGATGCTCACTTAACAAACCACTGCAGACACAATTGGCCTAATGGCCTCCCTCTGCACCAAAACACTTCTGTGATTCTGGGATTTGGACAGGCTGAGTGATTGCTCGAGAACATGGCAATTGGAAGATAATCCGAGCAAAATAATCAGAGCGGGCAGCTAGCTTTTCTTAGAAGGTTATTTTGTGTGATGCCATTTCAACTTGTCCAGGCCTAGTGTTTCAAGTATAAACTGCAACAGAACTTGTGTCATGCTGCATTCTGATCATGTCTGTTAAGAAATCAATAATATTCTCTAAGCATTGCACGGGACAGCAATATGCAATATAATGAAATGCAACATTTCATGAAATATATACTTTATCTATTTGATATAAATTCCTGGTAGTAGCACTATCTTGGCTAATATTTTCAAGCCTGAAATATTTGTCCTTACTTAAAGATTCTCCGTATAACTCTTCCCGGGTGCCCTGAATTGCTTGCCTACAGGTATGATGGACTGTGGTGCCAAACAATTTCCCCATTGCTATATTCTGCAAACCTGGGGCTGTTATTATTTGTTCATATTTATACAATGGCAGTATAAAATGTACACAAATGTTTGCAGTCTGTTTGATTGCAGACACATCCCCTTTATGCAGCTGATGCTGCAGCTCTTCAAATGCACTTCGCGGTACAATGTCTACTGGCAGACCCTTAATTACTAATGAGTGTAACTGACAGCTCATTGAGACTTGATAATTCAATCTAACCTGGGAAAGTTGTTCTGGTTTTGTGGACAGCTGTTTGGATTGGCGCAAGGCTGGTGCTGTAACATTCCTTCGAAATTACCAAGTTCATTCTCACCAATTCTATGACATAATTTTCAAAACCTGATTAAACTCTCAAATGATCTTTTTTTATTTTGAAAGTATTCTAAACTTAGAGTATGTTGCACTTCAGAAAACCAAACATCATCTTGTGGGGGGCAAATAGTTCTGTTGTTGGCTTTCTGTGGGTTGGATTAAGATGGTTGACAGCACCCTCTACAGGCAATGAAGGAGATTCTACTGCTAACAAATTACCATTTCATTGCATGTGAGAGCCAACAAATCTTTCTTCATCATATTCAAGGGAGTCCTTTTTTATCTATACTCTGAGTTTGCCTGACCAAATGAACACAGACCTCAATGAATGATTTCAAGGAGCTGAAATCACCTCTACTATCCCAGGAAGGAAACATTTATCCTCTCACAATTCAGCACAGTGTGCTGTGTTCCTGCTTGTGTATCAAGATTGAGAAAGTCCCGTCAGAAGTGTCCAGTGATATAACTATGCAGACAACAGATTTTCTATGTCCTTTATACTTTTCCCTAATTTTCTCTGCTCTTCCGAAGGTGATGAAGCACTTCTGGGTGAATTCTAGAGTCTGCTAAGCCCTCACAAGCACCAACTCCTCATGTGGAAGCCTAGCCCCTGAGTGTTGGCAGGCTATTTAATCACAGATGGTACCAGAGTTGGTTCTGATCCCATGCTGACTTCATGCTGACATGTTCACACTTTCAAGCACTGGCCAACAAACCAGGCTGATTTCTTTTTTATTCCTCCCAAGCCCAGGGCCACCTATACTAGTGTCCGCACATCCTACGGGCACTCCAGCAAGAGATTAACTTGCTCAACTGAACACAAAAAGAATGATAATAGAAGCCCACTTTTCAAACTTGCTTAGAGCCATTCTGGATGGTGTAATGCTATTGCAAGAGTTCCCTCGGCTATTTTCAACACAGGCTGGGGGCCATGTTGGCTGGTCTTGATAGCCATCAAACTCTGCAACCTCACAGCAGATTTACTCCCAAGTTTTAACCATTTGCATGAAACCTCTGCATTAGGCACTGATTCCACTATCATGAGTTGACAATTATAAAAGCAATTGAAGAAACACAAACTGGGGATAATTAAACTGTGGTAACAAGGTGTAGAGCTGGATGAACACAACGGGCCAAGCAGCATCAGAGGAGCAGGAAAGCTGACGTTTCGAGTCGAGACCCTTCTTCAGAAATGGGGGAGGGGAAGGGGGTTCTGAAATAAATAGGGGTCGGGGGGAGGCGGATAGAAGATGGATAAAGGAGAAGATAGGATGAGAGGAGACAGACAGGTCAAAGAGGCGGGGTGAGAGCCAGTGAAGGTGAATGTAGGTGGGGAGTTAGGGAGGGGAATAGGTCAGTCCAGGGAGGATGTACAGGTCAAGGAGCAGGATGAGGATAGTGGGTAGGGAGTGGGGGTGGGGCTTGAGGTGGGAGGAATGGTTAGGGAGGCGGGCACTAGCTGGACTGGTTTTGGGATGCGGTTGGGGGAGGGGAGATTTTGAAGCTTGTGAGGTCCACATTGATACCCTCGGGCTGCAGGGCTCCCAAGCGAAATATGAGGTGCTGTTCCTGCAGCTTTCGGGTGGTGTCATTATGACAATGTAGGAGGCGCAGGATGGACATGTTGTCCGAGGAGTGGAGGGGGGGAGTTGAAATGGTTCGCGACTGGGAGGTGTAGATGTTTATTGCGAACTGAACATAGGTGTTCCGCAAAGCGGCCCCCAAGCCTCTGCTTGGTTTCCCCGATGTAGAGGAGGCCACAACGGGAACAACAGATACAGCATATCACATCAGCAGATGTGCAGATGAACATCTGTCTGATGTGGAAGGTCTTCTTAGGGCCTGGGATGGGGGTGGCGGGGGAGGTGTAGGGGCAGGTGCAGCACTTACTTCGGTTGCAGGGAAAAGTGCCGGGGGTGGTGGGGCTGGAGGGGAGTGTGAAGTGGACAAGGGAGTCACAGAGAGAGTGGTCCCTCCTGAAAGCAGATCAAGGGTGGGAAGGGAAAAATGTCTTTGGTAGTGGGATCAGATTGCAGATGGCAGAAATGTCGGATGATGATGCATTGGATTTGGAGGTTGGTGGGGCGGTATGTGAGGACAAAGGGGATTCTGTTTTGGTTATTATTGCGGGTAAGGGGTGTGAGGGATGAGCTGCGGGAAATGCGGGAGACACGGTCAAGGGCTTTTCAATCACTGTGGTGGGGAAGTTGCGGTCCTTGAAAAACAAGGACATCTGGGATGTTCAGGAGTGGAATGCCTCATCTCGGGAGCAGATGCGGCGGAAGCGAAGGAATTGGGATTAGGGGATGGCCTTTTTACAGGAAGGTGGGTGAGAAAGCTTCAAAATCTCCCCTCCTCCGACCACATCCCAAAACCAGCCCAGCTAGTCCCCGCCTCCCTAACCATTCCTCCCACCTCAAGCCCCACACCCATCTCATACCCACTAATCTCATGCCGCCTCCCTGACCTGTCCGTCCTCCCTGAACCGACCTATCCCGTCCCTAACTCCCCACCTACACTCACCTTTACTGGCTCTAACCCCGCCTCTTTGACCTGCCTGTCTCCTCTCCACCTATCTTCTCCTTTATCCATTTTCTATCCGCCTCCTCCTCTCTCCCTATTTATTTCAGTATCCCCTTCCCCTCCCCCACTTCTGAAGAAGGCTCTCGACCTGAAATATCAGCTTTCCTGCTCCTCTGATGCTACTTGGCCTGCTGTGTTCATCCAGCTCCACACTGTGTTATCTCAGATTCTCCAGCATCAGCAGTTCCTACTATCTCTGTAACAATGTAAACTGTATTGTTATCCCAGATGTCTTCAATTCAAGATGGGATAATGTATGAATTTATCTACATCAGTGGGATGCAATCTAGTTTAATATTTAGTCTGGACCATCGATGGTCCCAATCAGAACTCCTTCAACACAACTCAAGCCAGCAGTTTATTAGAAGTAGTCTCAATCAGAAGGGTCTTTCAATCCTTATGAATTGTGAATTATAGCTTGTTGAAAGTTATGCAGCCATTCTTCACTACTTCTTTAATTATAACATTTCCATGCTCTTTCAGCTTGTTTCATTCTGACTTTACACAGGAAAGCTTGCAGGAAGGAACTTCAAAACTAAGCAGGAAAATTCAGTTGAGTGGTGAATAAGGAACTGGGAGGATTAGTCATGGGACCTGGTCCCACTGTCCCTTTGCTTCCTGCCTGTAAGCTCTAGAAAACGCAAGCAAATTTGGCTGTTGATTTTTTAAAAAAAGTCAAATAAAATGAATATTTCCAACATCTGAAATTTATTGTCTTTTGATGTGAATGTTGTTTTCTACTGTTTCTGAAACTCTGTGATTGAAGGGCATTACTGCTGAGATCATCAGATACACCAGCCCCATATAGCACCTCTCCCACTTTGCACAAAATGCACATTGCGTTGGTTCCCCACATAAGTTTGTGCCGTTATGTGCTCAGCCCCGTCGGATATGGACCAACAATTCTCAGCATTATTAATGCACCAAAACGTGCATTTCTCCTACTTCCTTTTTGATTTTTGGAAAAGTGCCAATAAGATCCTTCCTGCTGTGGAAGCGGATTTGTGACATGTCAGTTTGATTCACAGCAGAACTGTTCAAAGGGATCTTAAACCAGACAATTACATTAAGTCAATAAAGAAAGCCTCTTTTTGGGAGGGGAGGGTCGGTGCTGACTTGATGGGCTGAATAGCCTCTCTCTGCCCCTTATGAGAGGTAAAAAGGTAACTTGATTTAATAATTCTTCTGAAAGATGACACCTTTGACAGTACAGCACTCCTTCACATCTACACTGAACTAATAAAGTAAAGAATTGTTCTGCTTTTTATTTGTGCATTCAACAATCTTGTAGCTGAGAAAACCTGTTTGTCAGACACTAATTTTTTCCTCAAGGAACAGGACCGCAAAACAGTAAAATGATTCAAACCATGTAAGAGTTGGAAGTGAACAAGAAATGTTGGTGACATTTTTAATGGTTGTTTGCACGTATGATCTGCATAATGTGTCTAGGTCTAGTCACTTTGTAACCCCAGAATGGTTGTCACAATCCAATGGATCCATGTATTCTTCATAATTAAATATGCTTGGCACAGCAGTCCCACAAACTTAGCATTAACTGTGCTTAGATATTCTTGAAAGAGTTTAACCGCAGTCAACATCTGCAAAGTCTACACTTAAATTCTACATGGCAGTAGTTTGGGACAGACAGCAGTATACAGCAGATGTTATCAGACATCCTGTCTGTCATATCTTGTGGGTACAATTCAGTTATATTGCCAACAATGGAACCAAGTTTCATAGAATTGTAGAATGGTTCCAGTAGAGGAGTATCAATGGTATGTTTGTTGTATTATTAAAACTAATGAATTAGTAGAATTTTATAGGGGTCTAGACAATGTAGTCTATCCTTGGGATTTGCGGCAGAATTGCACAGGAAGTCAGATGAAGCCTATCTCTACATTGAGGAAAACTCATTGCACCTTTTGTGCAACTGCCCACAATGAGATGAGGTTCTGACAAGGCAGCAACAAGTTGTTAATTGAGGGCATTATAGCTAATTAAATGCCTCATTAATGGCACAACACATCTCATTAGTATCAGAGATAATAGGAACTGCAGATGATGGAGAATCTGACATAACAAGGTATGGAGCTGGATGAACGCAGCAGGCCAAGCAGCAAAGCTTGGTGTTTCGGGCCTGGACCCTTCATCAGGAGGGGAAGAGGGTTCTGAAATAAATAGGGAGCAGGGGGAGGTGGAAAGAAGATGGATAGAGGAGAGGGACATCAAAGAGGTGGGGGTGGAACCAGTAAAGGTGAGTGTAGGTAGGGGGGTAGGGAGGAGATAGGTCAGTCCAGGGAGGACGGACAAGTCAAGGGGGCGGGATGAGGTTAGTAGGTAGGAAATGGGGGTGTGGCTTGAGGTGGGAGGAGGGGATAGGTGAGAGGAAGAACAGGTTAGGGAGGTGGGGATGAGCTGGGCTAGTTTCGGGATGCGGTTGGGGAAGGGGAGATTTTGAAGCTTGTGAAATCCACATTGATACCATTGGGCTGCAGGGTTCCCAGGCTAAGTATGAGTTGCTGTTCCCGCAGCCTTCAGGTGGCATCGTTGTGGCACTGCAGGAGGTCCAGGATGGACATGTTGTCTGAAGAATAGGAGGGGGAATTGAAATCGTTCGTGACTGGGAGGTGCAATTGTTTGTTGTGAACTGAGCGCAGGTGTTCTGCAAAGCAGTCGCCAAGCCTCTGCTTGGTTTCCCCGATGTAGAGAAGGCCACAACGGGAACAGCGGATGCAGTATACCACATTGGCAGATGTGCAGGTGAACATCTGCTTGATGTGGAAAGTCTTCTTGGGGCCTGGGATTGGGGTGAGGGAGGAGGTGTGGGGGCAGGTGTAGCACTTCCTGCGGTTGCAGGGAAAAGTGCTGGGTGTGGTGGGGCTGGAGGGGAGTGTGGAGTGGACAAGGGAGTCACACAGAGTGGTCCCTCTGGAAAGTAGACAAGGGTGGGGGTGGCTCCATCCCCACCTCTTTGACCTGTCTGTCCCCTCTCCAGCTATCCTCTCCTCTATCCTCCTTCCCTATTTATTTCAGAACCCTCTTCCCCCTCCCCCATTTCTGATGAAGGGTCTAGGCCCGAAACATCAAGCTTTCCTGCTCCAATGATGCTGCTTGGCCTGCTGTGTTCGTCCAGCTCCACACCTTGACATCTCATTAGTATTCAACTTCCTATCCTTGCAAACGCATTGAACAAACTGAATGTTGAGAGTGGAAGTTTGAACAGGTAGCTGTCAACTCTAGCTCACTGTTGGCTGCAAGGACCCTCTGTACAACTCAGCACCAAACAATATCTCAGGGGATAATCCGTAAGTACCAGCTGCTCACAACCGACATTGGCATCTCACATTTGTCAATGGTCAACATGGCACCTCTCCCATCCACCTGCAGGATGCCCAGGAAGCTCAGATTTTCATTGTAGGACACACCAGCAACTAGTATTGGAAGTCTACTGCAAGGACACTGCATCCAGCAACAAGCAACCATTCACACATTGCGATTCCTTCTATGGAAGGGCACGTGAAGTGTGTGCCAGGTTCCCCATCCCCTTGTCATCATGTCTTCAGACATGAGGACAAACATTTGGGCGACAGAGTGCAGGTGGATGTACCTCTCCAGCACACCCTGAGGGTGTTGGGCCTGGATCTCCAAGACAGCTTCTAACCTGTCCATGGAAAACCTGCAAAAGATAAGACTGAAGCACTCACAACCTTCAGCCAGAACTGTCAAGTGGCTGATTTGCCTTGGCCTCCTCCAGAGGTCTGCAGCATCACAGATACCATTTGTCCTTGATTCGCTCCATGTGATATCAATCATCAGTGAAGTGATGGTAGGTGCCATCAACAGTGCAATCACTCAGCACATGCTTAGCAATAAGCTGTTGACTGATGCCCAGTTTTGTTTCTGCTGGGGCTACTCAGCTCCTGATCTCAATACAGGCTTTGGTCAAACATAGACAAAGGAGGTGTATTAAGTGAGAATGATATCAAGGACACATTTGATCAAGTGTGGTCCCAAGGAACTCTGGCAAAACTGGAGTCAATGGGAAGTGGAGAAAAGTCTCGACTGGTTGGAGCCTTACCTGGCACATAGGAACATGAATGTGCTTGTTGAAGGTCAATCATCTCAGCTCCAGGTCATCTCTGCAGGAGGTCCTCTGTGTAGTATCCTAGACTTCAGCTACTTAACCAAGAACTTCCCTCCATAAGATCAGAATTGGGATGCTTGCTGATGATTGTACAACATCAGCACTATTTGCGACTCTGTGGATACTGAAGTAGTCCCCATCCAAATGCAGAAAGACCTGGACAATATCCAGGCTTGGCCAGAAAAGTGGCATGTAACATTCATGCCACACAAATGTCAAGTAATGACCATCTCCAACAAGAGAGAATCTAACCAACATTCCTTAACATTCAATGTTAACTATTAATGTTCTGGGGGTCACCGTTAACACCATTAACAAGAATCTAAGCTAGCTACATAAATACAGTTGCTACAAGAGTAGCTCATCAACACCCAGGCTTGAGCTCATACATGACAAGTAATGTTCGTGCCACACAATTGTCAGGCAATAACCATCTCCAATAAGAGAGAATCTAAACATTTCCCCTTGACATTCAACCTTAGCGCCATCATTGAATCTCCCTGTATCAACACTCAGGTTTAACATTGATCAGAAATTGAATACACCAGCCATATAGATACTGTGCCTATGACAGATGACATTCTAGGACCAATGAGTTTGACATCTGTGGTAGATAAGTTGTTGGAGGTGACTCTGAGGGACAGGATTTACATGCATTTGATGAGGGCAAGGACTGATTAGGGATAGTCTGCATTGTTTTCTGTATGGGAAATTGTGTCTCACAAACTTGATTGAGTTTTTCTTGAGGATGTGACTAAAAAGACTGATGACAGCAGAGCTTTCATGGACTTTAGTAAAGTCTTTGACAAGTTCCGCACAGTAAATTGGTCAGTAAATCACATGGGATTCAGGGAGAGCTTACCAGTTGGATACAAAATTTGCTTGACAGTCGTGGTGGGGGGTAGTTTTATGACTGGAGGCCTGAGACCAGCAGGGATTGTTGCTGGTCCCATTGTTGTTTGTCATTTATATAAACATTTTGGATGAGAATTTAGGAGGCATGGTTAGTAAGATGGCAGATGCCACAAATTGGTGGTATAGTGGACAAGGAAGAAGATAATCTAAGATTACAATGGGATCTTGATCAGTTGAGCCAATGGGCTGAAAAGTGGGAGGAGTTTAATTTTGATAAATGCGAGGTATTGCCCTTTGTTAGAACAAACAAGGGCAGGACTTATACAGTTATGGTAGGGCCCTGACTAATATTATTGAACATAGAGACCTAGGGGTTCAGGTGCATAGTTCTTTGAAAGTTGCATCACAGGTAGGCAGCGTAGTTAGGAAGGTGTTTAGAACACTTGCCTTCATTGCTCATTCCTTTAAGTATAGGAGGTGGGGTGTCATATTGAGGTTGTACAGGACATTGGTGAGGCGACTTTTGGAGTACTGTGTACAGTTCTGGTTGCCTGCTGTAGGAAGGATTTATTAAACTGGAGAGGGTTCGGAAAAAATTTGCCAGGATGTTGCTGGGCCAGATGTTTCAGTTATAAAAAGAGGTTGGATAGGCTGGCACTTGTTTAACTGGAGCAAAGGATGTTGGAAGGTGACCTTATACAGATTTATAAAATCATGAGGTGAATAGCAAAGGTCTTTTCCCTAGGTTAGGGGAGTTCAAAACTAGATGGCATATTTTTAAGGTGAGAGGAGAAATATTTAAAGGGGACCTGAGGGGAAACTTTTTAACACAGAGGGTGTTTTGTGCATGGCATGAGCTGCCAGCGGAAGTGATAGATTCAGGTACAGCTACAACATTTAAAGGACATTTGGACTGGTACATGACTAGGAAACGTTTCTGAGGGACACGGGCCAAACACAGGCATATAGGATAAGTTTAGTTTGGGAAACGTGGTCGACATGGACTAGTTGCACTGAAGGATCTGGTTCCGTGCTGTATGACTCTGTAACTCTATGACTCTAAGTAGTTGCCCATGGGGACAAAAATTTCCAGTCTCAGGCCTGACCACCATCTACAAGGCAGAAGTCAGAGGTGTGATGAAATACTCTCCACTTGTCAAAGAAATGCAGCTTTAACAATATTCAAGAAGTTCAACACAATCTAGGACAATGCAGCCCACTTCATTGGCAAACCATCTCCCAGTTTCAACATTTGCTCCCTTTCCCGTCAATGCAATACGGCAGTATTGTGTACAAGCCACAATACGGCAGTATTGTGTACAAGATGCACTGCAATAACTCACCAAGGCTCCTTTGACAGCAGTTCCAAACCTGCCATCTCCATAACCTAGAAGGACAAGGGCAGCAGATGCATGGAAATACCACGACTTGCAATTCCTCCCCCAAGCCAAATACCATCCTGACTTGGTACTATGACCCTCTTCCTTCACTGTCACAGGGTCAAAACATTGGAATTCCTTCCTTAACACTGTGAGTGTACCAGCACCCCACAGACCGTAGCAGTTCAGGGAGGCAGCTAATCACCAACTTCTGAAGGGCAGTTAGGAATGAGCAATAAATGCTGGACCATACAGTGATGCCCGTATCCCATGTGTGAATAAAACTAAATATAGAGACAGGACTCCCTCTCTAATGGCAGTGTGGGTTTATCTACAGCACATCAACTGCTGCAGGTTGAAGAAGGCAGCTCACCATCGCCTTCAGAAGGGCAATTAGGAATGGGCATAAATGTTGGTCTGCCAGCGACACTCATGACGCTCATGAATAAAAACAAATGAAAAGTGAGTACTTGAGATGCATCAGTAAAATTCGTCTCGCAAGCCAGCATCCAGTAAACACGCAACAATGTTGTAAAATTTACATGAAAATGTATACCTCAGAAAACAGATGTGTGAATATGCATCTGAATGTACTTTTTTTAGGAAATGTATCCAGGTCTCATTAAGTTCACACAAATAGATTGACGTGAGAATCCGATTTAAAAAACAAAATAATGGAACAAAATGTAAAGGGTGCTTTCGCATTGAAATTGATCCCGGCAATTTGTTCAAAACAAAGAAATCATGTACAAAAGATTTTCTGAGATCTTTGCACAGGTCAACAATTGACCTTATTAAGGCAACGTCTCTAGCTCTAATTCGAATGTGACTAGAGTTTCGGAATGATATATGTTGTACTCAACTTAATTAGCTATCTCTTCCTGACAGCATCCTCGTGAGGACCATCTATCACGGAGCAATTATGGCATCTACATTACTGTTGAGGTTGATTGGCCACAGTGGTTCACTTGTAGAAACTAAAGACAGGGACTCTTCACATTCAGCTCCAGAGGAGCATCCCTAAGACCCACAAAAACAATGTGGGTTGCTACTGTCTCATACCATCCACTCAGAAGCAAAAACATGTAAATCTTGTAAATGAGATAGCAAGCCCGAAATGTCAACTTTCCTGCTCCTCTGATGCTGCCTGGCCTGCTGTGCTTCTCCAGCTCCATACTGAGTTGAATCTTGTAAATGACCATGCTGATCTGAACTGGAGTTCTGCATTAAGGTATAGAAGACACATTTGGACTAGTGCCTCCATTTCCAACTTTTATTATATTTTCCTGTCCCGGTTATGACTCCTCACCCAGCAACTCATCTTTCTGGCAGCCGTGCCTGAATCTTCTTAAGGCCTCAATCCAGTAAGTTACATTGGGATGTCTGATTCATTCAGAAGTTAAATGAAGCCACAGCCTCAAAATCGAAGGGCACACTTTGCTATCAAAATAGGTGTTCTAGCCAGTGCACTTTTCTAATCAGTTGTCCTAAAGTCAAAACTGACTTTTTGAGCTTTATCCAAAGAAAACTGAAGTCAAATCGTGATAGCACATTTATATAAAACTTCAGTTAGGTCAGTTGGAACACTGTTATGCCCAGCTTTGAGCTAAACTCAACAAGGATGTTGAGGCAACAGAGAGTGTACTGCAGAAATCCACTAGGATCCTATCATTTGGCAGGGAAACCCCAACATGAAATAAGACTTGAGAATTTGAGGCTGTTTTCCAATTGCAGAAGAGGTTTCAGTAGCTTGAAAGAAGTGTTGAAATATTGTAAATGAATGAAACAATGTAATTGAAATAGATCTTTCAATAGTTGAGGGTCTAGAAGGGATGTGGATAACACACTATGTGTGAAAGAATTACATATTGTGAGACAGTGGAATAATCTGTGTGGAAAATATAGACTATTTGTAATTCTATTTAGATTGCCAGAAGGCATTTGATAAGGTGTTACATCAGTTGTTAATGTAGAAATTTAAAGGACTTGGTGTAGGGGATAACATTCAGTATGGACAGAAGACTGGCTAATTAACAGGAAGTAGAATTTGGGCTGTATTTGGGCTGAATAGCCAGTTTTTTTCTTATAATTTCTGTGTATTTCTATATTTTTTGGCTCATTCTACAACATCAGAACTCGTGGGGCTCCATGAGAAAGTATTAGGCAAATAGAATTTTACCTAAAATATTCCAGCAACTCCTATGGATTAGGGACCCCATTTAAGTCTAAGATAAAGATTTTTTTGATCCCTCTGAAGGTCAAAAGTCTGTTGAATTCTCTTCTCAGAAAGCAGTGGTGGCTGGGCCTTTAATATATTCAAGGCTGAGTTAGAAAGATTTTTGATGGACGAGTGAGTCAAGGATTACAGAAGGCAGACAGTAAAGTGATGTTGAGGGCACAATCGAATCAATCACGATTATTTGGAATGGCAGGCAGGCTCTAGGGGCGAAATAGCCTGCTCCTAATTCTTACGTTTCACAAATGAGCCTTAACTTGGAGATTTGTTAGTTATTCAAAGTCATGAAGGGTTTGGAAAGAGTGTGGAGAGAGAAGCTACTCCCTTCATTTAAGGCTTGAGAATATGAAGATACTGATTAAAGACAGTTGATAGAAAAGAAGCAATGACAATACAAGGAGTGTTATTTTCACGCAGTTAAAGGGTAGGGTCTGGAATGTATTGCCTGAGAATGTGGTGGAGCATATCCAGTTGAGACATTCAAAAGCAATCACATCAGGATCAGAAAAGGATGTACAGGGTTATGGGGAACAGGGTGAAATGTTGATGCAGAGGCTCAGGAGGGCCAAGTAATCTTCTTGCACGCCGTACCTCTTTGGCGATCCTATTATTTTAAAGGTTTAGAAAATATTTGATAGAGCTTTACTGTGTGTAAACACACACACATGCACACACAAGCATATATGGATATTGAGGGTCTTGTGGTGCATTACCCCTTGGCCAGAAAGTTCAAGTCCCACCTCAGAATGTTATGGTCACTAAGGCGTGTCATAACATATCCAAACAAGTCTATTAAAAATAAATATGAATTTCATGGGGTAACTGCAAACGTTATAACTCCAAATCATCCCCAATCACTCTGCAAACCCAGACAGAGTTCGCCAACACTGCATTGTCAATCACCCCAGCAAGGGAGACTGGAACAGTTGCCTGCCCGCCACGCCCTCTGGGTATTGTAGTCCCAGTTACCGAAAGACTTGAGTCTACAACTCCCGGCATGCATGGGCAGCGTTCTGATTGGCCCATCCTCGGGCAGACGATGCAGAGCCATTGGCGGCCGCCCCCCACCCTACTCAGTGTCTATTGGTTGAGGGTGATGTCAATCAGAGGCCGGCCGCCCCCGCAGTTTGCGCAGATCCGGAAGTGCGTGATTTGGGCGGGTCGGAGATGTGAAAGCGGAAGTGTAGGCCGAGGTTTGGGCCTGGCGTTTTCTTTTAAGTCAGAAGCGGGGCGTCAGTGAAGAGAAGTGAAATAAAAGTCGAAGGGAACGGATATTAGTCACTTCGCCTCTGGTCTGTAGTCCTGCTGAGTGAGTATCAGCTTTTGTGGCTTTAAAGGGAGGTGAAAATTGGGGTTGTTGAATCCGCCTGAGATAGATATCGGTGTGTCCGCTGCCAGAGTCGGGCCAAGTTTATCTGGCAGCAGAACTGGTTATTTCCACCCTATCAACCTCAATGTAATCCAATCCCACCCCTAACTCCCCTCCCCCGCCCCATTGACAACTTTACCAGTCAGAGTGTAATCTTTGTTGGTGTGAGGGCAACTTTTAAACAAAAACTACGGGGAGAGAGGTTGGATTCAACTTGGGAAGCCTCGAATGTACATTGTTCCTGATTTTCGTAGGTTTCCTTTAAGTTTCGACTTTGGAGTTGTTAAAACTGACAAACTGTTTATTTTATGTGTTCATGGGCAACAACACAATGATTAAACCTCGTCCTGAGTCAGCTGTTTTACAAAGAGTTTATTGCGAAACAATTCGGGGGCACAGTGCAAAGCTTTAACTGAATTTTGTAAACTTTTCTGTTGCAGTCGAAACTAATCAATTTCTTTAATTTAGCTAGTTGTTATACTCACTTTGTTTCTCTTAGTCTCCTTGTCTTTGTCTTTGAATTAGTTAGTTTTAGTGACAGCACACTCCTGGAATTCAGCTTTTAATGTTGTGAATTTAAATCCGCCTGCCTTGGAGTGGGGGTGTGTGTGTGTGTGTGTGTGCGTGTGTGTGTGTGTAAAAGCCATTTTTTTTTCTTATTGCCTCTTGGCTCTGCAAATCGTGACTTACCAGCAATTTTTCTACATATTTCTGAATTTGTCTGAAACGGTCTTGGGATTTTATTGCTACATATGCTTCAGTTTGTATTGTATGCGCTTCATTGTCTTGGGAATTTGCCAAGTCAACATGAAGCTTACTAAATTGAAGCCAAGATATTTGGAAATAAAGCTTTCTCAGTGAAGAATGGCATACCTGGATGTGGAAGGAGACTGGTTTTTAATTATAGTTGTGTAAATGTATCCTCATACATTCTGTGTGACATTCTTTAAAATGTAGAATGAACTGCTTTTGCAGGGTTGTTTCAAAAAGTTTGTAATTGTAGCGATCCTTGTAATGGGCTATTATTCTAGACATCCAGAAAAATTTCCCCCTTCAGTTATAGAATTACACATTTCTCCCTTTCCAGGATATTTGCCCTGGTGTAGTCCGTTTTGAATGAACAAAGGACCACCAATCCATAATTCCTCTTCCACTTTCCAAATGAAACAAAAACAAGGAAATACATCCATGCATTCTGTAAGTATTGCATGAGTAAATTGGGTCTAATATATATTGAAAATGCTGAAACCCATTCTTCTGTCAGATTTCACTGGAGTACTCCTAAAAGTATCAGTAGAGAGCAATGTAACTACAGTAGTTATATCCCATTTATTGCTGGCATTTGTTCAGTCAAGTACCAGGTTTGAAAAGATCCCACAGGTGCTGGTGAATTCCACTTTAAGTTCTACAAAACATTACAGTCACAACTAATTTTGAATAACTCAACTTTTAGCGGCCTTTAACCTTTCTATGTAATGTTGCACTTGTATTACTGAGCCAAATGTGTACAATTACAAGTGTATTAAGGTACCTTTATCACTCTAGCATTATGCATTGTTAAATGGCCAGAAGTAGGATTAAAATCTGATGTGTCAAATTTTGCACGTCAGGAGAATATTTGTTTGATAAATCTATGATTGGTTTGAGGCTGTATCAATACTTGATCTGTGTAAAGCTGTTCTTCCTGTTTAGTCAATATAAATACTTGTTTATTTGAATTCTTTACTCTGGGATTCCAGTTGTCTATTTAAAGTGTCTTTTGAAAGTTGTGGGAGATTCAGTCTCTAATTTGGATTGGAAAAAATTTTAATAATCCTAATGAGAGTTCAGAATTGCAGGTGTCCTTGATTTCTAATCTAAAACTGAGATGCAGAAGAAAGAATTGAAGAGTGAATCCGGTAGTTATTTTCAAGAATGAACAGCTTTTTGTTTTTTCTAAGGTCCAGTAACTGATGCTATTAAGACTAGAAAATAGAAAAGTTTACAACTTTTAGCCTTAAGCCAGACATGTTCATAGTGTTCTTCACCTGAATTTGTTTACTCAACTTTTTTTTGCTCATTCAACTTTTTTTAATAGTTTTGTGCAGTGGGTTGAAAAGGCAAGTCTGTTTCTCGGCTGCATTTGAGTTGTTTAGATTACAGCAGTGAACGTCCTACTTTGGGATTGTTAAAGTGGCTTTCCGTCAAGCTAGTGAAAATTTGTGGGATGGTTCGTAAACAGAGTACTCAACTTAAGTGGCAAAAGAACCAAAGAGTGGAGAGAGTTCTCTTCCATGCAATAAATTTGATCTGGAATTTACTGCCTGAGGATGCTCGAAGCTCCGTAGTAATCCTGACTTGGATGTGTACTTCAAAGGTCAGGATTTGCAGGGTTATGGGGAAAGATTTAGAAATTGATCAGATTTTTAAAAATAATGGTGTAGGCTGGATTGCTGCGCCCTGAGCTGAGAAATTCTGTAATTCAAAAATTTGCATTGTCATTTGCAACTGAAATTGAATCTAGGGTTGAGTTTTTTTCTTATAGAGAAGAGAATCTGTATTGGTTCCCTTTATTTCGCTTGTGTGGTATATACTTCCAACCGTTACATAGATATAAAGTGGTAGTAATCCTGCATGCATAGGTGGCTTGCATGCTGCTTTTTAGAAACATGATATCAATCCATCAGAAATGAGGGAGTCTATTTTCTTCCTTTCCCTTTATCTTCCTGCTTTAAACAATACTGAAGTGTTATTCTCAAGTGGAAATTGAATCATTCAGAAATGTTGCAACGTTGTCTTTGTTTTTGTCACTGGTGTTAGTACTTAGCACATGACTCTGTATATTTTTAAGCACTTTGTCAACTTTGCTTACCCTCCCACATATTAGTGATATCTTCTTGATTTCTGAGATGGTTATATTGGTGTTGAAATTTAGTTGACTGACTGAAGGGTGACAGAAAAAGTTGCTCATTGAACTATACTTTTAAAGAACCTGCAGTCGTTCTTGCCGTTTATTTTTCCATTAGTTCTTGGGTCATTTCAGTGACTCATGCCATCTTCCTCTTTAAGAATCACCTTGACATTTTTAATTTTTGCTTCCCTTAATAGATTTGTCTAATTTCATAAACTTGGATCTTTTTTATCATATCTTGGAAGACGATTGATTTTTCTGAAAGTTTCAACTGAGTTATAAGGCACCAGATTTGAAATGTTTGATATTAGATCCGAAGACCTGTTCTTGATTCATTTGAGGTCCCTTTAGGCTTGCACCTAATGGGGTGGTGCATTTGTTTTCATCATGGGTTTTCTCTTGCATTAAGTTTAATCTGGTGAACTTCAGTTTCCCCAAGTTTCCTGCTTTTTATATCTGCATTTAAAATCAAGTGGAAAAGTTTCATCAGCTGCTGTAGATGGTAGTGCTGTTTGGTTCCTTTGCCTCCATTTCTTAGTTTTTTTGACTTTCGGGCATCTTTTCTAAAATTCACTTGACTAACTTATAAAAAGAAACCTTTTAGTAACACTGCTGTCCTACCAGGAAGTGGAAATAGTGAGCATGTCCTGGGTATAGCTTAAGGGCAGGGAGGAATTTTTTCTTGTTTTGCTGATCTACCTAATTGCCTAATACATTCCATGGCCTGACCTAACTTGATTTCAAAGTTAGTTTTTTTTCCCTTGGACATCATTTATGGCTCTTGCTTAAATTTATATGGATGGGTTTTGATAAAATTTCAAAAATTTGCTGAATCATTCGTTGAATGATCAGTATTTCTATAAACGGGGTGAATGTTGTAGGATTAGGCTGTTTGTTTGTTACAAGATATGCATTTAATGGCAATTGACATTGTCTAACATTTGTTACAGAATACAAACAAATTCTGCTTGCTGACTTCTGCGCCTACATCTGTGTCTGCATGATTTGGGAGATGGAGTACAGCATGTAGCAATTCAGCCATGATTAAATTTTCACTGTCCTGGACTCTGAATTGGCAAAGACAGAGTTAACCTCCCCTGTACTAATGTTTCTCTGATATAATCCAAGAAGAATCCTCTATTTCTTTGTTCCTCCCATTCACTTTCCCTGGTCTTGAGTGGAATTTCTGTTTGGGGTGAACTGTGTTAGAACAAGACCTAACGAACTGCATTTAAGATACCATTGGCTAGTAGAATGAAGTTTTATATCCATGTAAGCTAGTTTTTGGAGATGCAAGACCCTTGTTTTGCCACTGAACTATGAAAATTCCAGTGAATTTTTAATGCCGGATGGTATTGAAGCATTCAGAAGTACAAATCAATAGACATAGGTAATTTCCCCCACTGTTTGTCTAATGGCCTTTCTTCATGATTGAGCATCATCTATACTCAGTGCAGATGGACAGCAAAGTACGGTTGTATGCTGTTCGTACTTGCAGTTTACAGCAAGAATGATTACTTGCTGTTGCAATCCAGAACCGTGTTCTTAACACTATTGGCACAGAGGTGCCTCTATAATACAATAAATTTTCTTAAAAGCTTATGCAATTATTAGAAATAACAAGCATGGGGCTGGATGAACACAGCAGGTCAAGC
>JAHRHZ010000056.1:3720915-3803443 GCA_024137785.1 Ginglymostoma cirratum | reverse complement strand
TTGTTATCTCGGATTCTCCAGCATCTGCAGTACCTTTTATCTCTGATGCAATTATTAGAAAGTTTTTTTTTTGTTCTCTTCAACCTGCTTAACTTTGTTACTGTGTCCTAAATGGTAGTACTGTTTTAAATATTTACATTGTGATCTGACTTCTGAGCAGCAGTATTTTGCCTAAAAATAAACCAACTTGTAGAAGGTGCGAGTGGATTTAAGTCTGATTGTGATGTTGCTTTTGTTTCAGTTGTCAATGAGAAAATGAAAGTTCTTAAAAGTTCATGGGTTGTACTGAGCAATATCAGACCATTTGATGTTGCCCTTCTCTTTTTTTAAATATAGTTTGATTTAACAACTTGAAGACTCTGACAAAGCCTGATACCAGAATCAGTTGTTCTGCATGACTCACTCAACTGTTAAATATGATTTCAATCTGTTAGGGCTGGTCAAATGGGTGGTTTTTTTGGTTCAATTTTTAGTGGCATTGATTTTTCAATTGTTAAATGTTCCTCCTCTTTTGTCACCTACATGTATGCTCCCACTGTACACACAACCTTCAGCCAAAAAGAAATCTTTTAAAACATACAAAAGAATCTGACTTTTTTAAATGGCTAAACTTGTTCTGACAATGAAGTTAGCAATGGATCATGCAGCACACATGGAAAATGGTCCAAATTTGGAGGACTCCGTTTGGTTGCTGTTTTGCAGTGGGTATAGAGGAACATGTGTTAATGTAATTTAGGTAGTCAGTTCACTGAAAATTGCATTTCACTACTCATTGGTGGAATTGGTTAGCTATTGGCTAGATAGCTGATTTGCAATGCAGACTCAACAGCGTGGTTCTGATTCTGGCCTCAACTGAGGGTACCGTGAGGGCGCTCCTAAAGCTCCCCACTTGAGGTGTTGTAAGCAGGTTAAACCACCACCAGTCATCTCTGTCTAACAAGGGAGCTGCTCTATGATCCAGTGGGACTAGGGCATCTTGGGTTTATCTATAGTCTTTTTGATTGTCTCAAATGAAAAACTGGCTTATTGATCTCTGGAAATGCTACTATGCACATCTCCTACATGATCTAAGAAAATGGTAGTAGGAAACAAAGGTTTTTCATTTGAGCTGTCAAGTCAATTGTGTTATGGGTGGTAACGATAAGCAAGGCTTGATGTTAGTGTTTTTACCCGAAGCACATTGGTAAAGAAGTTGTTTTGTGAAGAGCTGGTCACTTGTGCTTCTCCTTTCTTGTACCATTCTCTAAGATTTATGGATAACAAACTGAATTAATGGCCTCTGCTTCTGGACTGGCATTATAATTGCTACGCTGCTCCAGTTGTTGCTAGCTTGATCCCTTTTGGCAATGTGGAATAGAAAGGCTGCCAGAAACTAGAGGATCCTGTGTCTTTTATTCTCACCTAAAAGGGAAATTAGAAATTGAAGAAGTGGTCACAAACACTGGTGGTTTAGTTATATAGTTCACTGGAATTCTAGCATGCTGTACCAAGGAGAGTGTGTTTGTGTGCTTTCAATTGAGTTGCCAATCTGTAGTGCCATTTGAACTATCAGAAATGCTAATCTTTTTGGATATAGTCAGCCTCTATAATATTTCTGCACTTGCATTGATGAGCTACCAACTAACAGTACATTTTCTGCATGAGCTGTTGCCTGCACTAATTTTAATTTCAAAGCCTGTAGTCTTTGCATAAAGAACCACCGAAACTTCAGGTTTTGTGGATAAGGGACTAGGGGCTGTGGGTGCTGACCTTTGATTTTAAGACTTCTGGGACATCAGACTCTAACCTTGGTTTCTAGCAAAATGTAAACTGAATCCAGAAGGAAAGCATGCAACAGGAGCAGGACAGAAAATGTGAAGGAATTGTAAAGGACAGAACTGTTAAGGACTTTGTGGCTTCACGTGACGTCATTTCAACCGAGGGGCCTGCCAGTAAATCAGCGAGAGCTATCTTTGGCTATTTAAAGTGTAATTTGTAATTTTCAATGAATATAATTTGCCTGTTCATTTTGTTTTTGCTTACTGAAATAAGTTACAAAAATGAAACATCCTTTCGATTTTAGATGGATTGGTAATGTTTTTTGACGGTAGTTACCCTCCACGGGCATCATAATATACAAGGAGTGCTGAGGTCTGGAGAAGGCCAGCTCGTCCACTTTGAACCTGTCCTGGTATAACCCCTGTGCACACTGCCCTCATCCACCAGCTGTGGATGCTCTGAGTGTCACAATACATCAGGAGATCATTCTTTGCTCTCTTAATGTGATTAGACAAGTTTTGGCAAAGATCTGTAGCTCGGGTAGTGGACAAAGTTGTAGACTTGCTTCCCAAGCTAGCTTGTTTTTGTTCAGACGTTTCATCACCATGCTAGGTGACCTCATCAGTGAGGCCTCTGATGAAGCGATGTTGTTCTACTCCACTTGGAATTTATATTGTCCGGTGCGCTATGGTGAGTACTGTCGTTTCCAGTTTTGATCTATATGGGTTTACATATGGGGTCCAATTCTATGTTTGATTGCATTATAGGTGGAGAACCATGCCTCTAGGAATTCCCATGCGTGTCTATATCTTGCAGTCATTCAGAAATTCTTTCAACTCGAGCGCTGGTGGAAGATATTTGCATGCATTAGACTACATTTTTGAGGTTACTGACTATTTATGACAACACCATGCAGTTAATAATTCTGTGGTTATTACAACTTATCCTGTCACTCTCTGGCCCTCCTGAGCATTTTTATTTGAATAATCAGTCTGTCGGCCAAAGTTGCTGATCAAGGTCAAATACCATTCCCAGCATTTAATAAATTATTTTAAAATGAAATTGTTTTCAGCTTAAGTATTTTAACAGTCAAGTTGGCCTGACGAAAATCCTCTTCCAATTAATTTGGAGAAATCTGTTCTATATGCAAGTTTGTCTTTTTGCCATTCTCTTCACTCTTCTGTTTTTCCCCAGCTGGCTGCTATTTTGCATCAGTGCAGAAAGATTGAATTTTAGGAGAAACATTTTTACTTTCTTATCCTAGCCAGCACACAGCTAAACATGCTTGCTTGGAATGCACTCTGAATTGGTTAAAATGAGAACCATCAAAAAATTACCTGTTTTTCCCTCCTTCCGTGCCCCCCCCCCAAAAAAAAGCTCTTAATTTTGTGAAAGATTAAACCACCTCAAATGTTTTTAACAAAGTATTGCACTGATAGTGTTTAATAAGCAAAATGGCACAGTACAAAAGTCTAGCCATCGGTATTAGCACTATTAAGACCCACTGCTCTTTAAGGAAGCAGGATCAGACTGAGTAATTTGCTTCCCCTTTGTGTTTTGTAATTTTCGTGAAAGGTGCTGAGGATTGTACTTTAAGGAATTCAATAACTTGAACATGAAAAGCTTTTTCTGTGGTGCCAGGAAAAAAATGGTAATCAGTTGTCTGATTTAATGCAGTATCAGTAACCAACCTCGACCATGGTCACACTCTATCCTTGTGCATGATTAATAGTTGAAAAGTTGTAGCTTTTTAATAGCACCTAATGTTGGTGAAAAATGCTGTTTTTGGTTCACTCATATGCTTAATCATGATGAAGGCGTTCTGTTGTTTTCTTGGTACAGTCATTTGCTGGAGATTTGGTGTCTGTGGAAGGCTGTAATGGAAACTTTTCTTCTGCTTTATGAGAAAGTATTCCAGTCCCTGGTGCTGTTGCAGTTTTACATAATTAAATTGTACTATTGATCAGTTATGCGGCCTATTCTGTTTCATAGTCTCTTTTGTTAAAACTTGAATTTCAGAACTTGTGTTGACAAAAACTTTAGCTATTTATTAAGGCCGAAGGCAAGTGTATGAAGTTGGGTTCACTGATCGGTGATCTCATTGAATAGCAAAACACACTCAAGTGACTTAGTTTTCTTCCTGCAGCCTGTATGCTTTCCATTTTTAGCCATTACACCTTTTGCTTGAAAGGGTAATTCCACTTCAAATGACTGATTTTTGAATTTATAATTTGTCTGGAATTGTAAAGAAAATGGCTTAGATCACCAGTTTGGTGTTTGCATTGTTTCCATGGATTTGAAATGCTTGACTAGATCTGTTGTTAGCACCATCGTAAGCAGCCTTTTGACTGCAGGTACAGTATCTCAAATCTGGCACCCTTGAGACTGACTATGCCGTTGTTTTTGGATTTCCATACTGTATTTCCAGATTTCAATGGAACTGTGTAGTTTGTCGGGTATTTGTGCATGGTTCTATTTTTTTGCACAAAAAAAAGTGGAGAACAAATAGCTGGTTTGGAATATCACTATGCTAGTGCAGTGTGTTGTCCGAGTAAGTTGCATTTTAACTTCACTCAAGAATTTTTTGTATCAGTTTTAGTTTTCAGCCAACTCCAGCTTTCAGCTAGTTGTATTTTAGGTGCTACACCAGTACGGTTACTTTTTTTTCATGCAGAGGCTGGTACAGTTACAACACTTGAAAGACATCTGGATGAGTACATGAATAGGAAAGGTGTAGAGGCATATAGGCCAAATGCGACTACATTAATTTAGGATATCTGGTCAGCATGGTTGAGTTGGATGGAAGAGCCTGTTTCCATAGCACAGGAGGAACACAGCAGGCCAGCAGCATCAGAGGAGCAGGAAAGCTGATGTTCTGGGTCGGGACCCTTCAGAAAGGGTTTCCATGCCTGTTTCCATCTGCTGTACACATCTGACTCTAAACCTTATCTTGTTTCTTTAGAAGCTTAAAACTACACACATTTTTAATGAGTAGTCTTGACTCTGATACTTAGAGTGTACTCTTGTGAAGCTTAGATTTTATTTTTGCTATTCTCTCTCTATGGTATCTGTCTTGATAGTGGAGATTTTTTACCGGGGTATGTTTCATATGCATTGGTGCTCTAGTGTCTGACAGTTTTTCATGCTTGAGGTGTAGTAAATTTGGACACTTTTTTTTTCTGATGAGATGGAACATCATTGGTTCTGAAGCCTTATCTACACTGTTTGTCAGAATTGCTGACTTTTTTTAATTAATCTCTCTGCCTAGCATTCCACTTCCATCTGGTGTGATCTTGTGCTGCACAGATCTGGGATTAACTGGGAATTTTTACTGCCTTGTTTAGGCCATATCTTTAAAACATTCCCGCAATCTTGCACTTTATTTTTATTTCTATTAGAAATACAAAAATTAGGTTGGAAGTGCAACTTGCTTGTTTGACAGAGTCTGATACACAAAGTTGCCTTTTCAGTTTCCTCCACTCTGAAAATACTGAATCTAGAGTTTAGGAAGGTTCTAGTTGTATTTGATTTAGCTGGTACTAGCCAATGGTGGTTATAGCTTAATATCCAAAAGGAAGGTGAAATTTCACTGGTTTTTCCGTTGCTGATTAAATGCCCTAATGATTCCTGATGTACATGGCATCTCTGAACATTAGTGAAGGTAAAATTTGAGCTGGCCTGTTGTAATGTAAAACAGCTCATTAGTTAAATGCCTGCTGAAATGCGGGTAAGATACCCGGTGTACCATTGGCTACAAAACTGATTCAGTATGCCTCCGTGCTTGAAGCATGAGGAAAGGCAACTGAAGGATTTCATTGGTCACATCCAGCATCCTATGCAATTATACTGAAACTAGTTAATGGGTGTGGAAGAATGTGGTTCATTTTGGTTTCTGACAGTTGTGACGTACTGAGACAAGAGATTTTACCTTGTGTTTAAAAACAAGTGGGCATAATTTTGAACACTTCCTGCAACACAAGTAGGTAAACCATCTTTTGTTTAAACAAATCTAACTCTATTTTTTTCATTGGCTGGTAATAGTTTGCTCCTCATCTTAAGTGAACAGTATTTATAACAATTTAACACACTGGTAGTAATGGTATCAGAGATAAAAGGTACTGCAGATGCTGGAGAATCCGAGATAACAAGCATGGGGCTGGATGAACACAGCAGGTCAAGCAGCATCATAGGAGCAGGAAAACTTGACGTTTCGGGCCTAAACCCTTCATCAGAAATGGGGGAGGGGAAGAGGGTTCTGAAATAAATAGGGAGAGAGGGGGAGGCAGATAGAGGATGGATAGAGGAGAGGATAGGTGGAGAGGAGGCAGACAAGTCGAAGAGGCGGGGATGGAGCCAGTAAAGGTGAGTGTAGGTAGGGGGGTAGGGAGGAGATAGGTCAGTCCAGGGAGGACGGACAGGTCAAGGGGGCGGGAGGATGTTAGTAGATAGGAGATAGGGGTGTGGCTTGGGGTGAGAGGAAAAACAGGTTAGGGAGGTGGAGATGAGCTGGGCTGGTTTTGGGATGCGGTTGGGGGAGGGGAGATTTTGAAGCTTGTGAAATCCACATTGATGCCATTGGGCTGCAGGGTTCCCAGTGCAGTTGTTTGTTGCGAACTGAGCGCAGGTGTTCTGCAAAGCGGTCCCCAAGCCTCCGCTTGGTTTCCCCGATGTAGAGGAAGCCACAGCGGATGCAGTATACCACACTGGCAGATGTGCAGGTGAACCTCTGCCTGATGTGGAATGTCTTCTTGGGGCCTGGGATTGGGGTGAGGGAGGAGGTGTGGGGGCAGGTGTAGCACTTCCTGCGGTTACAAGGAAAAGTGCCGGGTGTGGTGGGGCTGGAGGGGAGTGTGGCGCGGACAAGGGAGTCGCGGAGGGAGTGGTCCCTCCGGAAGGCAGATAAGGGTGGGGAGGGAAAGATGTCTTTGGTACACTGTCGTAATGGTACACTGCCTTTTATTCTCCAAAGGTTCGCACTATTGAATTTAGTTTAGAGCATTCCTTTCAAAGGGACAAAAGCATTAATGGAGGTTGTATATAGACCCCACAATGTAGGGGCGATGTTGGGAGTGGCATTAAGGAATGCAATAAAGAAACATCTGTAATTGAGTAACTTTTTTTAATCTGCATTTTTTACTCTGGCAATGCTTGGAGAAAGTGACCCCAATATAAGACCACCCACTCAAGATGGAGAGTGATCTGCAACTAGGGTCCTGAATCTAAATAGAAGAAACTGGAATGGTTTGAGGCATGAGTTGGCTGTGTAAGATTAGAGAATGCTTTTTCCACTGTTGTTCCTTTTGGTAACAATGGCAAACGTTCAAAGAATGCATGGGTGAACTACATCAGTTGTTATTCCTGACTGGTGCAAAAGTAAAAACGGAAAGGTGTCTGAGCCATGACTTGAGGGTAATTGGTATTAGATCCAAGGAAGAGGGATACAAGTTGGCCAGAAGAAACGAGCCTGAGGAGTGGGAGTGGTTTCGAGTTCTGTGAAGGAAAACCAAGATTAAGAAAGGGAAAATAGAGTGCAAAAGTAAGAATGTGGGGAACATAGAAACTTTTACACAGTTTACACATGTATGTGAAGAGAGATTGAAAACAAATGTCCCTTATGGTCAGGTACTAGCAAATTTATAAAGAGGAATAAAACTAGCTGAACAAAACTTTTGTTCTTTGTTCAAAGATGCAAATAATAAATACAACAATTTTTTTTTTTCGTTTTGAAGGGTGGGTGGAAGTAAGATTTAGTGATGGAGGACCTAAAGGAAATCATTAGTTAGGAAATTTTGATGGCATTAAAGGTGATTAAATCCCAATGCCCTGATAATGCATCTCCCAGAGTACTTAAGGAAATGGCCCTGGAACTAGTGTATTCTTTGGCGTTCATCTTACGATATTCTGTATACTCGAACTATTTTTTTAGACTGGAGATCACTAATGTAAGCCCTGTATTTAAGAGGGAGAACGGAGAATTGCTGATCAGTCAACTTGACATCGGTAGTGAGAAAAATGCTAGAGTTGATTATAAAATTACTTGTAGCTGAGCATTTGGGAAAACAGTGGCAGGATTGGCCTGAGTGCAAATTTTGAGAATGTAACTAGTAGAATTTAATGAGAGCCAGTGATGTGGTTCATTTGGACTTTCAGAAGGCTTTGTCAGTCCTACACAAGTGATTAGTGTAAAATTTAAGTATTTGGGCTAGTGTATTAACTAGATAGAAAGCTGGTTGGCAGACAGGAAGCATTAGGTATCAACACGACTGTAAATGTGACTCGTGGGGTTACCGTAAGGTACAATCCTAGGATATTAGCTATTCCCACTATATGTCATGACTTTATATGACAGAGAACTAAATGTAACATCTCTCAATCTGCAAATGACAAAGCTAGGTGGGAGGGTGAACTGTGAGGAATGCTTGTGTGATTTCAACCAACTGGGTGGGAGCGTGCATGGCAAATGCAGTGTAATGTGGATAAATGAGGTTGTCCAATTTGGTAGCAAAAAACAGGAAGGCACATGATGTATAATGAGACTGGGTGTTCTCGTACATCAGTTGAAGGTAAGCATGCAGGTGCAGCAAATGGCATGTTTGCCTTTAGTGATGAAAGGATGTGAGTATAAGAGCAGGAATGTCTCGCTGTTACTATCAGAGCCTTGGTGAGACCCGACACTTCAAATGTTGTGTGCAGTTTTGATCCTGTTATCTGAGGAAGCTGCTCTTCCTATAGAAGGAATGCAAAGGTTTACTAGACTGATTCCTAGGATGGTGGAGTTGATGTATGAGGAGAGGTTGTATCAATTAGGTGTCTATATGCTGGGTATTTCTGAGCATTTTATAGGTTTCTCTCAGCATTAAACATGGTAGGTGCAGGAAGGACACTTTTGGTGGGGGAGTTGAGAACCAGGGGTTACCATCTGAGGGTACGGGGCAAAACTGTCCTGGACTAAGATCCAGGAGATTTCTTCAATGGTGGGGAGCTTTTGGAATTTACTATTACAGAGCAGCCTAAGCCAAAGCATTGATTTCAAGGAGGATTTGGAATAGCATTTGGGACGAAAGGGATCAAAGCATATCGATGGAAACGCAGGAGCTAGCTGTTGAGTTTGACTTGATGTGATTGTCCAGTGGTGGAGCAGGCTGAAAGGGCTGAATGGCCTACTTCTCTTTTGTATGTTTAAGTACCTAGGTGCACTTCCACCACAACTAGTCTGTAGTTGATGCTGTTGCTAATGTCCTAGACACTTACAAACGTCTTGCCTGAACTTGTTTTAGGAAGTGGTTTTTACTTTTAGTCAATAAACATGGTGGAAAAGCACAGCTGGTCAGACAGCATCCGACAAGCAGGCAAGTCAACATTTTAGGCCAAAACCCGCTGTGGTTTTATTTTTGGCAGGTCCTTGTTTGATGTGGTCTGAGAACGACTTGTCTTGTTACGTGGCCTGGAAGTGACGACAACGACTGTATTGGTGACAAATTCAGTTGAGCCATTCTAATGCCTGATCTTCCAGTGATGATTTTAAACCTTAAGTTGGATACTGAATTGGTATTCATGCAGTACCTATACCAGTGGGTCTGACAGTGTCGTCAGTGCAAACCTAAATCCATTACTGGATTACATGCTATTCTGTTTGTTTTCAAACAAACTAGATACTTAACAGTTGCTCTGATGGGCAGAGCTGAGCACTAATTCAAATCATTTAGGGAGAAAATTCATCTTGAGGACTTGTCTGTCTGGTTAATCCATTTAAGGGAGCAATATTATCATCCGCACCACCTTCCGTTAAGTTTACAATCAACTATGGAAGCAAGATTTAGGTTCTTTGCACTATTTGATCCTTCTGCTATTTTAGATTTTATGCCTTTGATTTTACATTATGGATGTGAATATTATAATTAAATAATTCATCACCAGAAATGACTAATGATGAAGGCAAAGGCTGTGAATGTTGGAAATCCTGAAGTAAAAACAAAAGCTAGGGAATATTCTTCAGGTCAGATGAGATCTGTGGAGAGAGTAAAGTAACTTCCCCTTGGAACTTGGTCTATTATAAAGTGATAGGCAGTATCATTCTAACAAGGTTCCAAATGAGAACAACACACTTGGAAATTTTAGCAGTAAACTGTACAACTTGTAACTGAACCAAACCTCCTAAGGAATAGAGTCAAAATTCCAGTTGTTTCTGGCATGATGTTTGGTAATGCTTTATAAATGATAGTCCATAATGGTGTAGGCTGGGGATGAATTGTTAAGACAGCTTCAAATGTTTAAAGCTTCATAAACTATTCCTGAAATTTAGTGCTGAAATAAGCATGTTTGGGTCCTCGAGCTTCAATTGTTTGGGCAGATGGCTTTGCAGGCAATCAAGCAGTATGAATTTTGTTTCGCTAACTGAAGTCTGGAGTGTGTATATCCACGTCAGCTGGAACTTTAAGGCACGAAGTCAAAAACCAGCTTGCTTTGAGTTTAGAAGAATAATCTCCAGTAATTGCTTTCTTGCCTTCTCAATGCTTTTACCTAAAGTTATTGAAATAATAGGTTATTGATACAGTTCATCTGTATATACTTCATCTAAGTATTATGTACAGCTGACCCATTTCAGAGTAAATGGCTGCATAACCTGACAGCGGTGAGGTCTTGGACTGCTTTTAATTGCCATTGTCAGCAGAGGTATTCTGCGTACAGGTGAAGCATTCCATACAACTGTACTCAAGGGCCACTCGTAAATGTCAACCCAATTTAAAAAGAAAATCAGAATTAAATGGTGTTTTTGAATGTGGGAGCAAGATTAAGCAATGATTGTTATAAAGACAGTTTGCTGCAGTCAGTACAGATTGTTTGGCTGTATAAGTTAAACTAACATCCCAGTCAATCGATGTGCCTTTTGAGTTCTGATCATGACTTCCCCTTTTTTGAGCAAGGATGTTCACTTTTTTCACCTTTTGGAAACAACCGCATTTTAAGGGCAGGTTCTGTAGTGTTGGGTCTTTAATTTCTTGTTGGTAGAAGTATCTTCAGCTATCTTGCACTTGAACTCTGAAATTCTCACCTAATCCCCTTGTTTTGCTGTAGCTCTTCCCCATGTGAAATCCTGCTTTGCAACCTACACCCCTCCAACCACCAATCCTAGTTTCCTCCCTTCTCCAATTGGATTGTTTTGTAGTGTTTGAAATGGAATACACAAGCATAGTGAAAAGGGCTATATGACTCCAATTTGAAGAGCAGCAACTGTGATCACAGTTTGTGTGACAAGTTCATTACATAATCCATGCTTAATTTGCTATCAGCCATTTAAAAATCTGACATAAAGCTTGCTTCCATGTTCTCTGGTAATTGGGTGGTCCAGTGCTTTGTAACCATCCAGTATATGCCCAGCCTTTGCCATGAAGGTGATTGGCAAAAGTGACAGAAAAAGCATTAGATTAGAGGCTAATGTCAAAGAGCTCGACATACTGTCAGTGCTCCTTTTTATAGAAGGTCCTTTCCATTACCTGAATGGATTCCTGCATGATCATGAGCATCCTTGGAAGGCAAACTTCCTGAGTGTTGAGGCAAGATTATCATGTGGTAACTGTACTTGAGACCTCTTGCATTCAAGAGGCCACTGTTGAATCCCAAATGCTCACATTTCAAGTGCACGCTGTAATCCATGTTTATGAATGGTTCAAGATCACAAGACAGCAGAATGGTTTCACAGCCTAAAAATCCACTTAAAGAAGATTGGCTCTGACCCCAACAACTGGAAAGACTGCACTGAGCTGTCGAACGTGATGGACCCTGTGTCACTCGGATGCAGCTGACTTTGAAAGCAGAAGGAGTCCAAGCAGTGTCTCGAAGGTGTACAACCAACTTATTGACTGACTGCTGACGAGCATTTATGTTGTCTTTCCCATAGCCTATCACTTCATTCTGGCCCTGCCCCCTCCCATTATTCTGTAACTCCATGGTATGCATCAGCTTCATTCCAAGGAACAATTAAAAAGAAGCTGGTAGATTCAGTGTCTGAAAACGAAAATGCTTGCGATCATAGGTCAGGCAGCATCCATGGAGAGAAAGCAAGGTAACATTTTGAGTCGGATGACTTCAGAGTTGAGACTCAATTGTAGGCTTCAAAAGGGAGTTAGCTCATTGTGAGGAGATTTGCAGGACTAGGGGAAAAGGATAGTCCCACTCACCTGGAAAGTTAGTCTGCAGAGAGCTAGAACTAAACACGGGCTTTTCTACAATTCCATTAAATCAATTTTGTTAGCACAAATTTCTGTATAATATCTGCCATCTTTAATCATGCTGGATTCATCCAAGTGTTAGCTTTACACACACTGTCCTCCAGCCCAGGAATCAGCATATAAAGTATGGACCACTTTCAGAATGTACATGCACACTCCCTATTGAATCATTTTGTATTGGCCTTCGGGTGAGGCATTTGTGAATGGAAATTTCACCTGAGTTTGAACACAGTCTAGTTCTCTCAAAGGCCACTCAACTGTTCTTTAGTTTCACCAGTTTTATTCAAGCATATGCAGGGGACAACACAGTTCAGTTTGGCTGAGACACCATTTCTCCAATTCAAATACAGGCAAAGGCTTTTGAACTTCATTACTGTAACTAGTCTGCTTTGGCAGCCATCCAAATTAGATCGGTGTCCACTATTCAAGCACTAAATGCATGATCACTGGTTAATCCCACTAGGGTTCATTTTGATTACATATGCTGACTAGTTGTGGCCAGGCTGTGTACATCCTGGGTAACTACTGGATTTGCCAGTTTTGAGTCTTGTGATGCAAAGTCTCCCAAGGGTGAATTGACCATTGTCAGACAAATCTAGCTCCCTATCACTTGCCTGTCTTAAAAATGGGTTTAAAGTGTTTGTATTTTTCAGGTATCCTAGCCAACATTTTGTTCTGCCATCCAGCACCTCAACTTTTGTTTATTTGGGACTTTGTAAAAATTTAGTTGCTGAATTTAAATACGCGATATCAATAGTGATTGAGAATTATTTAATTTTAATGTATTTTCCCCCTTCACTTTTTTTTAGGGAGGAATTTCTTTTAATCCTCCCTCTGTCCCTCGCTCTTCCAATTGAAGCTTGCCCATTTGTAAGTTCACTAAATTGGAGCTACAGTAGTTTGTCTTGAGGCAACTGTTTGGGAGAACCAATGCATAGAATTGGAAAACGCTGTAGAAAATACTGACCATCTCATACTTGGTTTAAAGTAATAGACGTTCCTAAATCTCTCTCCAATCTGCAAGTACCTTAAATGTGTAACCTTAGTATTCTGGTGTCCGTTTGTTTTCAGTGCCCATACTCAAATTGGAGTACCAATCCACCACATGCAAATAAATTTAAAACGTTCAGTTTTTTACAAGACAAAACTGTATGCAGTAGTTACTTGGTAGAATCTTTCAGCATGTCAGCTTAGTGACGCAAGAATAGCCAGTGTCTTTTGGGTGCAACTGTGACACTGTATTCAGCAGCTTGAGAAAAACAATATGGTCCTACAAGTGTAAGTTTAGCTCACTCGTGCTTGTGTTGGACCTGTTCGGTGCTGTTTTTTTTCAATGGTGTGTGCAAATGGGGAAATAAACTTCTGTAATTTGGGTAAAGTAAAAGCAAAGTGCTGCAGATACTGAAGATCTGAAATGCAAAGTACTGAAGAAACTCTTGTCTGACTGCATCTGTGGAGACAGTCCAATGAGTTCTATTCCGGACTGAGGAGGCGTGGAAAATATATTTGCATTATCTCCTGTATTTTGGTGCTAATAACACATCATTAATGTCTATTGCTGTTAATACCTACTGTTCAACTGTAATGCAACTCCCATTAGCAGTCTTTTTGATTTTTGCATTCGGTTTTACTGAGCCCTGCTGTCACAACGTAATTTCCTTCCTGGCCCAGTTCAGTTCTGTAATAACTTTTTTGCTCTACAGGTGCTTCCAGACCAGCTGAGTTTCTCCAGCATTTTTTGTTTTTATTGCATGACTTGGCTCTTTTTTTTTTCCTGAATGCTTTAAAATAGTCAAAAGACTTCCATTGTCTTTACTGCACCCAATGCAGTTCACAGCAAAGAAATGTTGTTAATACTGACTGAAGGGAAAATGGTTACTTGTTGACATGTAAGGTTTCTACTCTACACAATCAGTGCTTGCTTATTGTTTTTATAAATTGGAAGTTAAACCAATGGGCTAGACTTGCTTTGTGGCTGTTAGATCACTTCCAATTATGCCTGTGTTAAATGATGGCACAGACATTGATGTTTAGTCTTGAGGTCTGTGCGTGAAGATTTAATCCCTGGATTAAATATAAAGCTTAATTTCAGTTAGCGTAAATAATATTTAAGTTTGCAAACTTTCAAAACACTCTACACTTTGTGCAAATGACCAGAATTCTGCTTTAGGTGCCCAGCTGTTATCCTTTGCAACCCTCTTTTTTTTTTTTTTTTTTTTTTTTTTTTTTTTTAGAACAAAAACCTTTCTCCCTCCTTTTTAAAATAAAAACAGGCTTGCGCACTCCTTTGTTAGCTTATAGTAGTTTCTCATTCACAGTTACATTTTATTTCAATGTACACCCCTTGTCTTGCGCAAGTATTGTAGATGACAGGTACTTATTGTGGCTGCGCTATGTTGTGCTGTCCCAACAGTCCCCCTTTCTCAACAGATTTCTGCAATTGTGAATAATGACCCTGGTAATCTAGTATTGGAGAAGCTGCTGTTGGATTTGTGATCACCAGCTTTGTCTCTGATCAGTGTTTTTAATATATAAGTTGTTTGGGAAGTAGAATCTTGAATTAAAGAACTGACATCTTCTCATGTGGAACATCAAGGTTGTGAATCAACTTCAGTCAAATTGAAATTGCCCCCGAGTATACACAAATCAAAATAACTCTCATATGAGCATGATAAATCTCTCGGCCAATTAGTTTGAAGCATAGTGGAGAACTGGTCTTTGACAAGTAGCAAGCACTAAAAATACTGGACAAACTCTGGTCTGGCAGGATCTCTCTGACTCTTTGAAAATGAAGCAGTACTTCTATTCCTCCCTTCATGAATGCTGCCAGACCACCTAAATTTCTCAAGCATGTTGTTTTAAATTCAGATTGTCACCATCCTCAATGCATTTTAAATCAGTGGCTAATTTTTGGTTTGGACATACCTAACTTCAAGCTGTGATATTACGGTGTTTGAGATGGTGGAAATACAACTGATGCTTTTCCTGTGATGGAAGCTTAATATATTTTTGTATATGTTCTACAGTTCTGAACTTGGTGAAAGCTGCCTGTTTGGAGTCCTAACTTTGACCTCGCTTCCGCTGTTGAAACTTGGAATCGTTCTGAGTCTCTGCACTTTAGGCCATGGCGGGTCGGGGAGGCACGGCTCGATCCAATGGACCAGCCGCTGGAAACAAAATCTGCCAATTTAAGTTGGTTCTTCTGGGTGAGTCGGCAGTCGGGAAATCCAGCCTCGTGTTGCGCTTCGTGAAAGGGCAGTTTCATGAATTCCAGGAAAGCACAATTGGAGGTGAGTGAGCACTGACTTCAAGATTTGAATCTTCTAGTAAGCTATTGTTGCATTACGATATCAAGCCTTTACAAGGTAGCATTGACAATGGCTCACTAATTTAGTGAGCATAGTGATTTGTGTTTCGGGGTTGAACCGGTAAGTATCCTTTTTAAGTTGCTTGGTTTCTGTCTGGCTGCAACTTCATTTACCCTACATAAAAGGCTGTTTTATGCATGCCTGAATGGATAGGAGCTGAACTGAATCCCTTAGCTACAGATTTAGGTATATTGAGTAAAATGGTAAGGATGTTAACCTTCAAATTTGGTCGAGTAGAATGTCATGCTCTTAAATAGGTTTGATGCCAGTCTGGGTTTCTGCTCTTTGGAGTATCAAGTCATTGATGCGAAACTGTCCACTGTGGGAGAATTGTTCTGTTTTAGTCATCTAACACTGACACTAAATTTGCAATGCCAATCTAACATTTGGTTTGAAGATGAAATTGTTTCATCATAATATTCATTGTAAATTTTGAATGACCAATATAACTTCCTGAAGCATTTGGGTATAATGTTTAATAAAGCGTAAGGAACTTCTTGTGTTCAGGGCAATTGAATGATGATCTCCTAAGTGCAGAAAGAGGCCATTCTGCCCATCAAGTCTGCATCAACTGAGTATCTCACCCTATCCCCATAACCCTGCATTTACCATGGCCAATCTACCTAACCTGCACATCTTTGGACTGTAGGAGGAAACTGGAGCACCAGGAGGAAACCCACGTAGACACTGGTGAATGTGCAAGCTCTACACACAATCCCCTGAGGCTGGAATCAGACCCCAGTTCCTGGTGCTGAGGCAGCAGTGCTAACTGCTTTGTCACTGTGTTGCAGAATTGTCTTATGTGATTGAACTTTTAATAGTAAATGTGCCAATTTATCGCTGCCTTAAATTTCTCTTTAGCTAGCATGTTTTTCACACAGATGAAGATTAGGAAGGGTTTGCATTACATGCATTAGTTTGTATTTTTATTAATATTCATAATTTTGTATTAATACACTGAAGGCCTTACAGCAATAATTTGTAAGGGGCTTAATGTACTAAAAGTAACAAATCACTTGGTGACTGGACCATCAGACTGCTCTCTTTTACAGCAGTTCTGATTTAAGTTGTAGCATTATTCTCTCTACTGGCGTGTAAGCATTAGTCTGACTTTGGCAGCGCACCCTTGAGTCAGACATTTTGCCCACATTACTGACTGGTCTCTGTTGTTTTCAGTGTAGCATTGGTGCAGTGATGTATTTTTAGAGTTACCCTGCTTCAGATGAGTTGTTTAAATCAAAGTCCCTTCTGCCTGTTAACTTGTGTTAAGAGTTCTAATCGTTAGTGTTGGGATGGTATTGACCTGCTCAAACGACTTTCTCCCTCAATTAAAACAGCAAAACAGATTGACTGATAATTGATCTGACAAACAGATTGGGCTGCACAAGTATAGTTAACTAGATTTAGTGTTATTAAAGAAATAACTTGAGTCCTGAATTTTAAGTGCAATTTTAAGCTACTTTCCCTCATTGCATACTGAATTTGGAAGTGATTGTCAATCTAGCACAGTATAATTTGAGTACTTAACTACCCTGGGTTTATCTTTAATTTGATTCATAGTCACTGTTTAAAATTTAACTCGTGCTGGAAGGATGTCATCCAGCCAACTATTGCCCATTCATGTTTGAATTACTACTAGATGCATTCAGGAGGTGGGTTAAAGGGATGGAAGCTCACTTATTTTCTTTTCATGAGGTATGAGCCTCATTGGTCCAGCTTCAATTTTGTCAATTCTTGGTTGTCTTTAGAAATGTGGCAGTGAGCTGCCTTTTTGAACAACTGTTGTGCAGATGTACCCAGCAATTTTTATGCATTTGTGGGATGTCGGCATCGCTGGCTAGCCAGCATTCCTTGCCCATCCCTAGTTGCCCTTGAGAAGGTGGTAGTGAGCTGCCTTTTTGAACCACTGCCATCCTCCTGTGGGTTGGTCAACAATGCTTATTAGGGAGGGAATTCCAGGACTCTGACCCAGCAATAGTGAAGGAATGGTGATATATTTCCAAGTCAGGATGGTGAGTGACTTGGAGGTGGTGGTGTTCCCATACATCTGCCCTTGTCCTTCTGGATGGCAGTCGTGGGTTTGGAAGGTGCTGTCTGAGGTCTTTGAATTTCTGCAGTGCGTCTTGTAGATAGTACACACTGCTACTGAGGGTCGGTGGTGAAGGGAGTGAATGCTTGTAGATGTAGTGCCAATCAAGCATACTGCTTTGTCCTGGATGGTGTCAAGCTTCTTGTGTTGGTGGGGCTGCATTCATCCAGGCCAATGGGGAGTATTCCATCACACCCCTGACTTGTGCCTTGTAGATGGACAGGCTTTGAGGAGTCGGGAGGTGAGTTTCCCGCCACAGTATTCCGAGCTTCTGACTTGCTGTTGTAGCCACTCAGTTAATGTGGTGAGTCCAGTTACGTTTCTGGTCAATGGTAACCCCCCAGGATGTTGATAGTGGGGGATTCAGTGATGGTAACACCATTGAATGTCAATGGGTGATGGTTAGATTGCCTGTCTCTTGTTGGCGATTGTCATAGTCTGGCATTTGTATGGTGTGAATGTCACTTGCCACTTGTCAGTCCAAGCCTGGATATTGTCCAGATTTTGTTGCATGTGAGCATGGACTGCTTCAGTATCTGAGGAGTCACAAATGGTGCTGAACATCTCCAATTCTGACTTTCATGATGGAGGGAAGGTCATTGAAGCAGCTGAAGATGGTTGGGCCTATGACACTACCCTGAGGAACTCATCCGGAGATGTTCTGGAGCTGAGACGAGTGACGTCCCACAACCATGACCATCTTCCTATAGTCAGGTATGACTCCAACCACTGGAGCATTTGCCCTCTGATACCTATTGATTCCAGTTTTACCAGGGCTCCTTGATGCCACACTGTTAATGCAGCCTTGATATCAAGGGCTGCCACACTTCCCTCACCTCCGGAATTCAACTTGCGTTTTTTTTTTTTTTTTGTCCAAGTTTGAACCAAGTCTGTAATGAGATTATGATGAGTGGCCCTGTTGGAACCCAAACTGGGCATCCCTGAGCATTCTGGCTGAAGATTGCTGCAAATACTTCACCCTTATCTGCTGTTGTCGATGGGGGTCCAGGATTTTGATCCAGTGACACAGAAGGAGCAGTCATGTATTTAAGTCTGGGTGGCAATTTGGAGGGAAACATGGTGATGTTCCCATATGTATACTGCTCTTGACCTTCCAGTGGCAGTGGTTTTGGAAGGAGCTGTCTGAGTCTTGATGAATTTCTATAGTTAATCTTGCAGATGGACACATCTTAACAGTAGTGCGTACTGTGGCTGAGGGAGTAAATGTTTATGGACGTAGTGCCCATTAAATGGACCGTTTTGTCTTGATTGTGTAAAGTGTTTTGGTGAGATTCAAGAAAAACATATATGATGAAGAGGAGGATAAAAGGCAATGGGCAGCGAGCAGGAAATAGGATTTGAGGGTGGGATAAAATCATCCTTTGTGTCAAATGGCAGAATGTGCTCGAAGACCTGAATTGCTTATTCCTGCTCATAATTCCAGTGTTACTATGTTTGGAGTTGTCCTAATTTCAGACAAGTGGGAATATTCAATCACCATTTTCACTTGTGCCTTTCCAGATGGTGGACAGCCTTTGGGAGTCCGGACGTGAGTTACACTCTGGAGGATTTCTAGCCTTTGGCCTGCTGTTCTAGCCAAAGTATTTAAATGGCTAGTTGAGTTCAGTTTCCTGGTCAGTAGTGAGCCCCCAGGATGTGGATAGTGGCAGATTCAGGGCTGGTTATGCCAGTGAATATCATGGGGGCAATGGTTAGATTCTGTCTTGTTGGAGACAGTTATTGCCTGGTATTTGTGTGGCGTGAATGTTACTTGCTACTTGTCTATCCAAGCCTGATCTTGCTATATTATTGATACAGACTTACTGTATCTTGGGAGTCACAAATAGTGCTAAGTATTATGCAGTCATGAGCAAAATTTCCCACTTCTGACCTAATGATGGAGGAAAGGTCATTGAACAGCTGAGCTCAAAGCTGTCTGGAATTGAAAGTAATGCATATTGCAAATTGAATCAAAACAACCTCTGAATATTGTTTCAAAAGTCTTTGCAAGTAGATTAATTTCACAGTGCCTATTTGAGTCCCCTATTAATGCTTGATTTGACTAATACATCAAAGTTAATAACTACACTGAAATCAATAGAAGGTAAATGCATTATCAGTCACATGTAACAAGCACTTTGGCTGGCTGCATGCATTTACTTCAGTTTTGTCAAAGTGCCACAGCATTTTGTAGCTGGTGAGTTACTTCATGTGGCTTCAACAGCACAAGTATCCCAGCTATAAATATTTTTAATCAACCTGTTTAGATGTGTTATGGTACAACTTATGGAACACATGGGACTTGAACCAGACATTTGGCTCAAAGGCAGGGACATGACCAGTGTGCCACAAAAGCCAAAAATCTGAGCGTTATTTATCATGAGCACTCCAAGACTAGAATTGTAATTTCAAATCAATCAGGCGTGTTATATAACACATGTCTGGGGCAGGTGGGAGTTGAACCATCCCAACTCTATCATAACTGCTCACCTGAATGTTGCTGAATAATTTCTCTGTAGAAAACAATTCTGTATGTGCCTTTTTAAGGGGACAGTTGGAGGAATAAAATCAAATTAAGTTAGCATTTTATAGAGTCATACAGCATGGAAACAGACCCTTTGGTCCAAAATTGTCCATGCCAAACAAGTTTCCCAAACTAAACTAGTCCCACTTGCCGGCATTTGGCCCATATCCCTCTACACCATTCCTATTTGTGTAGCTAGCCAAACTTATCTTAAAATGTTGTAATTGTACTTGCGCCCACCGCTTCCTTTGTCAGTTCATTCCACATACGAACAATCCTCTGAGGAAAAAGTTGCCTCTCAGATCCCTTTTTTAAATCATTCTATTCTCACCTTAAAAATATGCATCCTAGTTGCGAACTCACCCTGCCCTTTGGAAAGACCTTTGCTATTCACCGTATCCATGCCCCTCATGATTTTACAAACTCTAGACTGTCACCCCTCGACCACCTCCATTCCAATGAAAGAAGTCCCAGCCAATCCATGTAACTCAAACCTTCCAGTCCCAGCAACATCCTGGTAAATATTTCCTGAACTTTCTCTAAATTAATAATATACTTCCTATAATTCAGTGATCAGAACTGTACACAATACTCCAAGTGGCCTCACCAGTGTCCTGTACAACCTCAACATGACATCCCAACTCGTATATTCAGTGGTCTGAGCAATGAACGCTAGTGTGTTCAATGCTTTCTCAACTACCCAATCTGTGACACAACTTTCAAAGAACTATGTACTTGAACCCCTCTGGCATCTGTTTGATAACACGACCCAGGGCCCTACCATTAACTGCATAAGCCCTGCCCTTGTTTGTTTTACCAAAATGCAATACCCTACACTTATCCAAATTAAACTCCAACTGCCACTTCTCAGCCCATTGGCCTAATTAATCAATTCATTTGTAATCAAAAAACCTAAGTTTGTAATGTCTGTCTTGAGTATATGGCTATTGTTCTGTGACATTACTATTGCAATGTGCTTTTGGAGTTTTAGAGAATCATAGAATCACCACTGTGTGTGGAAGCAAGCCATTCAGCCTCACTGTCCCTGCATTTCCCATGGCAAACCCACCTACCCTGCAGATGCCTGGACGCTATGGGCAACTTAGCAAGGCCAATCCACCTAACCTTCATATCTTTAGACTGTGGGAGGAAACCCACGCAGACACAGAGCATGCAAACTCCACAGACAGCCACCCAAGTGCGGAATCGAACTTCGGTCCCTCCTACTGAGGGCAGCAGTGCTAATAACTGAGCCACTGTCATCCTAATAGTTCACTAACTTGCAGAGCTGCTTTGATTACGTTGTTATCCCATTTTCTAGGTTTCAGTGCTGTTGTCTTCACTGCATGCATACTAATGCCACTTTCTACAATGTTTCTCAGCCAAGAAATCCCCTCCACTGTGGTTTACAGGGCTCACGTCTTTCTTGAGTAGAACCTTGTTAGGGTATCCCTTGACCTTGCATTGCACCCTACCAGATGCCCTTTTCAGAAGTCACCAATATGATAGCTCCCCTTGGGGTCAACAGTGACATCAGAGTTGCAAACAGACAACCTTAATCATAGATTATTGCCAGGAAGAGGTATGAAGTCAGTAACAAGTGGATCGAGCTTGGGATAGAGCAAAAAACCAAGGCAGCAGGCTTCCATTTTAATTATAGAAAATATGATTCACTACTAAACAAGCAAGGGGAGGTGATGGCTTAGTGGTTTTATTGTTGGGCTGTTGACCCAGTTAATGTCCTTGGACCCCAGGTTTGAATTCTGCCAGGGCAGATAGTGGAATTTGTATTCAATAAACATCTAGAGTTAAGGGTCTAATGATGCCCATGAATCCATTGTGAATTATCAGAAAAGCCCAGGCTCACTAATCCTCATAGGAAAGCAAACTGCCATCCTTACCTGGTCTGGCCTACATGTGACTCGAGACCCACAATGTGGTTGATTCAACTGCCCTCAGGGCAAATAGGGATGGGCAATAAATGCTGTCTGGCCAGTGACGGCCTCATCCCATGAATGAATTTTAAAATTCATAAAGTCAGAGCAGTTGCAAGATGGTGAGAGAATTGGGTGCCATCAGCATAGGTGGGGATGCTGAGGAACTGTATGAGAAATGGAAGGGGTTGAGGGTTACACAGCAAAAATAATGTAGGTGCAGGAAGAGAGGCCTTTTAAGTGATACCCAATTGTAGCAAAAATATGGTGAGAGCTGTCCCGTTCCACTAGATGACCATGGAGAGAGATTGGGTGAAGGGGTCCTCGACCGTGTCAGAGGCTGCAGACGGATTGTCGAGCAAGGAGTGTAAACTTACCTATAATACCTTTTTTGAGCTGATTTCAGACTAATGTGCAGTAACTTTGGGAGAAATTGTACCAAAGGTAGGAGTGAAGTAATATTTGAAAAGAAATGGATGAAGTTACATTATTGCTTTGCCTTTTGTATTCTTTGGGCACCCCAAGCACTTCACAGCCAACTGTGTATGTTTTGAAGTATGGCCAATATAGGTAAATTTTGCCAAATCTCTGCAAAAAAAGGCAAAAATGAGCAGGATTTGTTTTGGCATAGTTTGAGGAGCAAATTAACCAGGGTTTGAGGAGAATGTGCCCATAGTGCCTTTAGATCTCTTGCACTCGTTTGGTTGGACAGTCTGATATTTTGTTTGAAATGTAGTACCTACCTGACCCCAGTACAAAAGCCTAGGTTATTTCTGAAGTCCCAAGAATAGAGCTTGGTTCCATAACTTAGTGACTCAGTTGAGCATGGCCGTATAGATGTGATTTGTTAATCACGAGCTCAACAAAACATGCATTAACTGGCTTATTTCCTTCTCTTGACTACTAACTTTGTGCTTTAGCTTTTCCTGTAAAATTACTAGGATTCTGTTTTCTCTTTGCCTCCCCTTTTCCAGGATTGAGTTAAACATAGCATGCACAGAAATAAAGCAGCAAGATTTGTGAAGTATGCATACCCTAAACAGGCATGAGTGGAGATGCTTGTGTATGGACTAGTTTAAGCTGGACTATTGCTTCAGATCAGAGGTGTCACTGAACTTAAAGCAGCAGGTGCCCTTAAAGGACTCTGTGACTCAGATCATTCGGTTTAATAATTGTAAAGTCATGAGTTAGTGCAGGGGGAGGCCATTTGGCCCACTGTGTGTTCTTGCTTGTTAAGTGAGCATTGTTACTATGTCTAAATCTCCTGGTTTATCCCCAAATGCTTGTACGCCACTTTCATCCAAATAACCCTCTTGAATTCCTTAATTGAACCTGCCTCCACCTCCCTTGCAGGCAGTGTGTTCCATGTCCTGAGTTTTTCCTCGCTTCACCTCTTGCTTTTGCGGGTTACTTTTTTAAAATCCATCCCCTCCTTAGTTTCTCCCTATTACCACTTGTGAGAAAACATCTACATTATTCAGCCCACTCGTGATTTTGAAAGCCACTGACAGATCTCAACTTAGCTACTTCAAGGAAAATAGTCCAGCTTGTTCAATCTGTCCTCAACTGGACCTTCTCATTCCTGGAGCCATTCTTGTAAATTGCTTCTCTGCTCCAATGCTTTCTGCATTCTTAATGTGTTACTCAAAACTGTACACAGCGCTCCAACTGAGGTCTCCAACAAGTGTCTTTACAAGTTCAGCATCACCTACTTGCTGTTATCCTCATGTTCCTAATTAGTAAAACCTGAGGATACCTCTCCTACCCCTTTCAGTGGTCCAGGTCCTGTAGTCTTGCACTCCCATCCCCGTGCCGTCTAGAATTTTACACCCTAGTTTATATTGTCTTTCCATGTTCTTCCTGCAAAATGCATCACCTTGCCCTTCTCTGCATTAACTTATCTGTAGCTTATATTCTCACTGCATGAATCTGTCCTTTGAGTTCTACAGTGTCCTCTGTTTCCAGTTCTTCCAAGATCAAGAATAACATATCTACACCCCCAAAAAGCAAGGGTCACAATAGCCACCCCTGGGGAACTCCTCTCAACCTTCTTCCAGCCTAAAAAATGTCCACTGACTATTTAAAAACTGAATGAAAGAACTGCGGATGCTGTAAATCAGGAACAAAATCAAAGTTGCTGGAAAAGCTCAGCAGGTCTGACAGCATCTGTGAAGGGAAAAAAAAGTTTACACTTCGGGTCCGGTGACCTTTCCTCAGCTTTGATGCTGTCAGACCTGCTGAGCTTTTCCAGCAACTTCTTGTTGCCACTGACCGTTTACTGTCACTCAGCCACTTTTGTGTCCATGTTGCTAATGAACCGGTTATCTCATGACCTGTAACCTTGCTGAAGTATGTGTGGCACAGTATGAAACACTTCTTTTTTTTCTGGAAGTCCTTGTACACCACATTAGTCACGTTACCCTTGTCAAGCCTTTGTTACCTCTACTTAACTTTTAAATGAAATTTTTTATCACCCTTTAGAAATCCACGCTGACTGTAATCAGCCACCGTTTTTCCCCCTGTAACTAATCTTTCCTAAATAACTGTTGTAGCTTCCCCACTGAAGTTAAATGTTATTAGCTTCCTCAACTCAGCTTGTTTACGAATGAGGTCTTCCACCATAAAAACAGATTTTGAAAGGACCTAAAATTTTATCTGGAATAAATTAGTAATAGTCAGGGCTCGCTTATTCCCAAAACCATTTCCTTGACGGTCCTAATTTTTAGGTGAATGAATTTTGGGAGTCTCAAGTTGAAAATGAAATAGCAAAGTTCTCAGTGTACGTTATCTGAGCTAGGTTAGTTAAGTTAGAACAATAGCATTAAATTTAGAAATTGGGAATTAAATGAAATGGAGATTTCTAAGAGAAGTGATCTTTAAATTGCTTGAAGATAGAACTGTGAAAATACTACCCATTTAGCTGAGAATAAATTGAGGTCACTCAATTTGTTTAAATATCAATGTGCTTGCAGTTTATTCAAGTAATCTTTTTAGTCCCTGGACTGGGAAATGTGTCAGCAATTTTACTGCATTAGTTTCTCAGGATATTGTTTAACAAGAAAAGCCTTGGAATGGAAACTCTGTTTAATCTTCTCTTCAAAGGAGTAAGAACTCGTTATGCATCCACAGTTCAGCGTAGAACACTAAGTTTTCTTTCAGCAATTAAGATTTCATTACATAGACTATGATTCCAAAAATTCAGTTAGTTTAAAAATAGGTAAATTTTTAGTTGTCTTAATTTGTTGCTAAATACTGTGAACTTCAAATAAATGGATAGAATCACAGGACTTTATCTATTTGAGTTGACCATTAGTAACTTCCATGAAATACAAACTGAGTGGCTATTAGAATCAAGATCCCTGGCACCTGAAGAGCTTTTCGCTGACCCTACTAAGGATAAGATCACGAACTACAATTAGGTCAAGAATAAAACCAAACTACCCTGAAGGATCACAGGGACAGTCATATGTCACTACTGGCTTGATTTAACGTGTTTTTAAAAATGGGTTTAAGGACAGACAAACAACCAAAATTGTACTCTCCTCTCTTCAGCACCAGATTTTGAACTTGATTTTAATTGGCTAAGACCAGAGATTGATTTTTTTTTTTCAATTTTTAACTTGCCTTTTCTTGCCTGAAATCGGTACCTGTTTCAAATTCTACTTGCAGCTGCCTTCCTAACACAGACCGTCTGTTTGGATGATACAACAGTTAAGTTTGAGATCTGGGACACTGCTGGGCAAGAGAGATATCACAGCTTGGCACCAATGTACTACAGGGGTGCACAAGCTGCCATTGTGGTCTACGACATAACCAACACAGTGAGTAAACACCTATTGTTGCCTATTTAGTCTCCAGCACCACTGCCGCTGAACTGTCTGTTTGTTTCTTTCTAACTATTATGCATACTGAATCTTCTTTAAAATATTCAACTTCTACAGATATTTGATGCTAAACACCGCCTGCTTTAGCGTTGTCGATTCATTTTAGTACAGTTGAAGGCTTCTGTTGTTTTTGCCTGTCATAAAATTGATCACTCTTTCTCTATCATAGAGATTCAACAAAAGGACTACTGGACCATCTGGTTTGTAGCTGTACACACTCCTTCATTGTAATCTTGTCATTTTTTTTTTTTTTGGTCTCTGCAATGTTTCACATGCGACTTGATAGAAACATTTCACATGGGTGATGAATGAGTACGGAGTTATAAATTCAACCACTGGAACCTTGAGTCAGATCTTGTAACTAACTTGTCCAAATGAGATTTTAGGAAATAAAAAATATTCTGGTTGTGTCCTATGTAGTAAACCTTGAACAAAAGCATGTTGTCTGTGCAAGTATATGTCCAACTGAACGCAATCAACTTGGGTCATCTATCTCCAACTCAATTAGCCAAATTCTCAACTCTCCAACAAAGGAAAAAGTTCCTGAATACAGATGGAATGCGACTAACTGTATTAATGCTTCCTGAAGATCTGGATTCTAAACCTAGATTGTATACCTGTCTTGCTTGTCAATCCTGTTTATTTTGAGTGAATTCCATTAATTCGAAAATAAGCCGTTCCAGGACTGTTCACAAACCAGATTTGTAGATCTGCGAGGAGTTTCCTTCGTTTTGAGCATGTTCCAAACTTTTTTTAGTTAGTTTCACCCATGTTACAAATTGACACGGAATCTAGAATTGGTACTTGAGCAATAATATGAAAATGTCTGAGATGGTAGGAACTGCTGATACCGATGCATTAAAATGTCATTCTGTTTTGGTTTGTACTTATTTCCTACTTTTTTAGTACTTTTAGTTGTGACTAAAGCACTTGGCAGTGTGTATGTTTGTGCTTTTAAGGTGTCTCATGTTGTAGTTGTGATGACATCGTAACACCCACTTGTTTTACAAGTGAGTGAGAACTTTTAACTTTTGTACAATTTCCTCTTTAATGTTTCGGCACCTAAGCTTAATGGTTCCAGAGCAATTGGATAACTTGTTCATTTAATTTCTTTTGCGATTGTATCTTTAGCAAGTAAAAACGCTTTCAAAATTAGTCAACTATTCAACCAAATTTATACACCAAAACTTCATGTAATGAACAACTAAGTAGATAACTTTAATCTGCTCGAAAGGAAGATGTTGGTAGCCTGTGTGGTTTATGGGATTTTTTTTAAAGACACCATGCTACTTAAAACCAGTCTGACTGCCGCTACTGTCCCACTTCCTAACAAGTCAGCGAGTGGTGTGTGCTGGACATTTGGTTGGAATTTGCTATGTATCTGCAATTCTCCAATAATAAACCTAATCTTTTAAATTTAAAGGATACCTTTGCACGAGCCAAGAACTGGGTAAAAGAACTGCAGCGACAAGCTAGCCCAAACATAGTGATTGCATTAGCTGGTAACAAGGCTGACCTTGCAAATAAGAGAGCTGTGGAATTTCAAGTAAGTAATTGTACAAGATTGCTAATCACTTACGCTCTTCTGTTCCTTCCTTTTGCAATTGTATAAAATGTTGTTCTTGCAACTCTATTATTCATTTATTTAGATGAGTGGATTTTTAAAATGCTGTTTGGAATTGTTTTTTTATTTTCACAGGAAGCGCAAGCATATGCAGAAGACAACAGCTTGCTGTTCATGGAGACTTCAGCAAAGACTGCAATGAATGTGAATGAAATATTTATGGCCATAGGTATATGAATACTCTTGATTCTTGCACAAGCAGATTTTCTATCTTAAATACTTCTGATCCTTTTTTTAGTTCTGCTGTGACAGTTGTATGTATGCTGTCTTCCCTGGAGCTGCTTTTTTTCTGCATGTTAGTTTTGTTTAGCCCTTCTGTGCACCTGTTGATTTGTGACGCAAAGTTGACTATTGTTATATTCAAGATAGCAAGGGTGACTGTTCTTTAAATACATTGATTTCATTTATTCTTGTACATTATTTCAGTCATTTGAAAGTAGATCTCTGGATGGTGTTATGCAAGGTAATTGAAGGGTCAATTTACATTCAGTCCATGTATTCTACCTTTTTGTCTTTCCAAACCGGTTAGTGGAGTTGAGTTCTTTTCTAGCTTTCAGAGAGCTGATATCATTGGTACCAGCTTCCCAGGATCCTTGTAACTAAAGCTGACCAAATTCAGTTGTTCTCATTGCAATTATGACAAACCTTTTTCAAAGAACAGTGCTGTTTCAGGAAAACCATGTAAAATGCAGAGAAACCATGTAAGCAGTACTAAGACAGTATTACAAAGAAACACTTGAAAAAGCAGTGAACCAATAGAACAGCTAGATACAATTCACAGCGTCATTTGCTTTATTGTTCCAAATTCTTCAATGCCAATTTTAAATTGACTGTACAACATTGTGTCAATTTCTAACTAGTGAATACAAACTCAGATTTAAAAAGGTATTAATGATTTGAAATGGCTTTAGAGTTAAGTACTAGCACTGAGAAGAAATGAAAAAACTATTTCCAAGTAAATTCATTTAACAGGACCATACAGAACCCAAGAATGGACTTGGAGGTGACAGTTCTTAAGAGTACTGCCTCCAAAAACAAACAATAGAAGTAGCAGAGATAACAAGCATGGGGCTGGATGAACACAGCAGGTCAAGCAGCATCATAGGAGCAGGAAAACTTGACGTTTCGGGCCTAAACCCTTCATCAGAAATGGGGGAGGGGAAGAGGGTTCTGAAATAAATAGGGAGAGGGGGGAGGTGGAGAGGAGGCAGACAAGTCGAAGAGGCGGGGATGGAGCCAGTAAAGGTGAGTGTAGGTAGGGGGCTGGGGAGGAGATAGGTCAGTCCAGGGAGGATGGACAGGTCAAGGGGGCGGGATGATAGGAGATGGGGGTGTGGCTTGAGGTGAGAGGAAAAACAGGTTAGGGACGTGGAGGTGAGCTGGGCTGGTTTTGGGATGCGGTTGGGGGAGGGGAGATTTTGAAGCTTGTGAAATCCACATTGATGCCATTGGGCTGCAGGGTTCCCAGGCTGAATATGATTTGCTGTTCCTGCAGCCTTCGGGTGGCATCACTGGCATTGTAGGAGGCCCAGGATGGACATGTCATCTGAGGAATGGGAGGGGGAGTTGAAATGATTTGCGACTGGGAGGTGCAGTTGTTTGTTGCGAACTGAGCGCAAGTGTTCTGCAAAGCGGTCCCCAAGCCTCTGCTTGGTTTCCCAGATGTAGAGGAAGCCACAACGGGTACAGCGGATGCAGTATACCATATTGGCAGATGTGCAGGTGAACCTCTGCCTGATGTGGAAAGTCTTCTTGGGGCCTGGGATTGGGGTGAGGGAGGTGGTGTGGGGGCAGGTGTAGCACTTCCTGCGGTTACAAGGAAAATGTAGGTACAGAAAAAGGATACACTTGTAGTAATAACATAGCACAGCAAAAACTGGTGATCCAGGATTCATAGAACCTGTTTGTTCATGGACATTCAGTTGAATTTTAGCTTGACACCAGTGTTAAGGTCCTACTCTTATCAAAGCAGCAGTTTCAGTACTGGTGAAGCAGAAGCTGTAAGCTTACTGATGAGATGAAAGGCGTGAGGGAATAACTTAAGTATGCAGGAATGCTACAAGCTACTTTGCCACACAATGGTGTGTAAGGTAGCTGAAAATGCATGTTGTTCACAATTTAACACACTGATATTTGCACCAACTGGCTTATTTGGGCCTCTGCCTTGGGCCAAAAGAAATCTCACGTTTCAAGTGAACCACTGGTTTAGAAGCAAACAATTACCAAGGCACTGGCCCATCAGCAAGCCATGATTGATCGACCAGTGAATTTCATTGGGCTTCTTAGATTTAGACAGATCCCAAAGAGAATGTGTTGTGATTACCTAGAATGGTATAAAAGGGCTGACAAACAAGGCCTGCAAATCCAGAATGGCTCAACTAAATTTGATAAGAACAAGTGACCAGGATTCAGCTACCAATTGCCAATGTCCTAAACTTGCTGAGAATGTGCACTTTGAGCACTAACAGTATTTTAAGGTCATGCACAATTAACTAGTATGCAACAGGAGGCTGGATACTTCAGCTTCTGATCGGAAAACTGCCTAGGAAAGGATGCACAGAGGACATCTGGCGTTGTCGGGGCGTACAGGCAGGGCTAAGTCAAGTGTAATGACCAGAAATTTCCAAAGGGATTGAAGATGTAACTCATTCTGAAATCTGCATTTACACATTGTGACATTGGGAAAGCACTCCTGTGGCCTATCTGTCCAGTGTTACTGCCATTTAGCAATCCTTGGGCCCTGGCAATGAGTTCAGATCCTACATGGCAGCTGGTGGAATTTTAAATTGAATTGATTTTGGAATATAAAGATGATCTCTAATAGTGACCAGAAATTGTCATGAAAACCTATTGTTCACAAATGTCCTTGATGGAAGAAAAGCTGCTATCCTTATCCGGTCTGGCCTGTGTGTTGCTCTAGACCCACAGTGCCATAATTGACTCCTAACTGCCCTCTGAAATGGTAAACATAGTGTAGCCATATGCATTGTGAGAAGGATTAATGGGGACTGGTGATGTTTGGACGAAGTTTATGGATCTGAAGACATTAATGTTCATTTTGGATTGGTCCTACCTGTTCTACCTTGTTTATCTGTTAGTGGAGATCAGGACATCTGCTCTAGCCTTCAGCAAGAATACTCTCCTTGTTCCTACTCTGCCAGTTGCTGCTTGACATTGGCTGGAGACACTGAAACGGGCTCCTGGGATCTCAATTACAGGCTGCCACTGCTGCTGGAGCTGTGGGCCTGGGAACGTGTTCTGCACCTCCTATTCCCCATATGATACTACTGCAGATACTGCCACCATCCATCCCTTTTCCTGATTCTTCCACTCCTTCAAGTACTTGGGGCCTAGCTCCAGACTTGGAGCCTTTGCTCAGCCTGCGAGTCTGGTCCGGGGTTGACTCCCCAGTCTTGCTCATTCGCTGGATAGAGCAGTGCTGCTGCGGTCACCTTGTATTCTGTTTATCGGTCAACATGCTGCTATGTTTATTTCTTTCGATTTGATTTCCAGTAAAACCACTGGTATCAAACTTGGTTCACTCTTGACTCCCGTTCAAGTTGGGACGTCTCACTTTGCTACATCTCTGTCCATATCTGTCGTCCCCCATCTTTGCTGACACTTTCTCCAACCCGAGTGCTGCCATTGTCTGTTTTCACTTCCTTTGCTAAGAATACCATTTGGGTGCAGAGTAGTAACCTGGTTTATGCAGAAAGTGATGAAACGAGCATGTTGTATGGACTTTACAAAAACTTAATAAATACAATCAGCAGGCTGGGTTAATTTAGAAATTTTAAGGTTAAAGTTTCTGTGATGATTAGATGCTCATTTTGATCTTTTTCTGAAATTATGAAGTTGGTAGAATTGGGGAGGCAATGGCCTAGTGGTGTTGTCACTGGATTGTTAACCCAGAGACCCAGATAATGTTTTGGAGACCTAGGTTTGAATTCCGCCGTGGCAGATGGTGGTGTTTGTATTCAACAAATATCTGGAATTAAGAGTCTAACGGTGACCATGTATCCAGTATTTTTTTGTCAGGAAAAACCCATCTGGTTCACTAATGTCCTTTTTTAAGGAAGGAAACTACCATCCTTACCTGGTCTGGTCTGCATGTGACTCCAGACCCACAGCAATGTGGCTGACTCTTTACTGCCCTCTGGGCAATTAGGGATGGGCAATAAATGCTGCCTCACCTGCGATGTTCTCATCCCATGAATAAAGAAGAAAATTCCCACCTATTTCTGTCAGTGGCTGTGCCGAATGCATGCTCCCTGATAGTAGGATTCTCCCAAATGTTCCCTTTTTAGGGCTTCAGAACACAAGTCTTTAATCCAAGTAATGTTCATACCATTTGGCCTTGGCTCAGGTTGTTTCAGAATGCATATTCACCTCAGCTGAATCTGTTATCAGACAATGAGCTTTCAATCAAAACATGTTCACCTCAGATTTTTTTTTTGTGCAAAAGACCAGCTGAAGCTCATGCTCTGTAATAACTGCATTCTTTTGCTGGGACATGATGCTGTCTAAAAGTATGTAATATCAGAGTTTTCATTATGCTGAGAGAACCGTGTTTAGTGTGTTTTTCAGAACTTTAAATTAAATTGTGTTCTTGTCCTTTTCAATGAGGGGGCACAGTTTGTTTTTTGTGACCAGAGTAAACCTTTTGCTCCATCTACATCATTGACATCTTTACCTGAACTTAGCTGAATGTCCATGTCTTCCACCTTACTCCCATTCTCTCAGTAGATCTTGTCAATCAAGCTTCTGATGTTTCCTGCCATTTATAATCAACAGTGTACGTGGTTGACTATCAGGCTTCACTTTTTAAAGTGACAAAGGGACATTTTCAATAAAGGGATTGTGACTGCAATAGTGAGGAGACGTTAAGAACTTTCTTGGAAGTTTTAAGCACTTCCTATACTTGTGTAACTTTATAGAGGAGACAAGTCAAAGTCTAAGGCTGTCCTGAGTTTGAGTGCAGTAACAGAAAAACCTCCGGCCATGAATCTACCTTGTGTTCTTAAATTCTGAACACTGTATTGACCTTCACTTCCTTCCTGAGCTTGGTATTCTAGGTTCTCAGTAAATGACAATAGCTAGTAAAGTTCATCTGAAGTTTGTACAACTACTCAATAGATTGTGCACAACCAAATTTTCATGTTTTAACTAAATAGTGTTCTGCAATAATATGACTTTGTCTTTAAAACTTCTTACAGCCAAAAAGCTGCCGAAGAATGAACCTCAGAATACGGGTGGAACCTCAGGCCGAACCAGGGGCGTGGACCTCCAGGAGACCAGTCCGCAGAGTCGGAGCCAGTGCTGCAGTAATTAAACTGGTAACTGGCAGGTCTCTTCACAGAATCCCGACCGGAATCCCCTCTTACCACTCGCACTTACTGCAAGAGCGGCTGCAGGTCGCACTGATTCTTCGCACCACTCCAATCAGATGGGAGGAAATTCGCAACACTTTCTGTATAAAATAAATGTTAAGTCTTAAATCACTTTTTAATATGAACCTTTTGCTCTTCCCTTCTAATTCCGGTGGCGGACGCATGCACCAGTTATTTTGACCCAACTTTTTCTGGGCGATTCCTTCACTTTCAGACTCTGCAATCTTGTATAATATTCTGGAGAGAAAAGATTTAAAAAAAATAGATTAGGCGTCTTTTTGTGAAAAATGTTCCTAAAGAACTACTCACATAGTACACAAACCATCCAATAAATGTAACAAATATTAATTTAACATGGGAATCAGCGGTTAAATGCTCGTGGTTCTGACCAAATCTTAATTATGAATTTTGAAAAGGATTTCTGTATTTGTAATGTAAGTTTTTTCTTTACCATGTACTCAATCAGTAGACCATTATGTCCATGCAGGACCTTCCAGTATGCCTATTTTGCTCTTCCTCTTTGTGTTCAGAAAGCATGGAGTTTTCCTTTTTGGTTTCTAGTGTAATGCACTATTCTGTTCAGATGTCTTCAATAACTTGTAAATTTTGATGTCCTTGAAGGTGATGTGATGTCACTAATGTCGGTAATTACAATCTTACACGCTGCTCTGATTTGTGGAGCTTGTTCAGTCTGCTGTGACTGTTGGCAGTGAAAGACCGAGCTTGCGTGTGTGAGGAGCATGAGTCTGTAATACAAAAATGTGTAATTTGACAAATAAAAATAGAGGGAGGTATCAATTAATTCCAGTTTGTATTTGTTCTGTAAGGGTAAGAGTGTATACAGCGTTTTAATTACCGACTCCCTTAGTGTTGCATTACACAAGTGGAAATTAACCAACAGTATGTTTTTATGTATTGAAGTATTAATTTGACAACTTTACAAATGCATATGGTGGAACTAATTCTTATAACAATTTGATATAAAATATGCTTCAAGTACAGTATTGCACACTGGAAATGTTAAAAGCATCTTCAGATGTTGCTGCCAGCTAGCTTGAGAAAATGCCTAATGTGACAAGATTTAGAATGTAAAAGGGTGAGTGATTTTTTTTTTTTAAATAAGAAACTGGTAGTGATAATGAAATTTAATTTTGTTCTCCAGGTGTGAGTGATTTCATTTTCACTAAGTACAATGCAGGATTCATTCAGTGACTGGTACCTTGCAATAATAATTGCAACATAATCTCAATCTGTAGTTTTCATCAGTGTATCTACTGGTATCAAATGTGGACCTGTACACACTACTGTGCAACAGCCTTTAACATTCTGGAACTAAGGCACGTTTTGATAGCTGAGCACTAGTGGTTTAACAGCCCACAATTTAGTGCTGATTAATTCTAATAAACTTATCAACTTCAAAAAATGGCTGTATCTATCTTCCTTTTAAGTAATGTGAACTTGCAACAAACAAAACCGTCTGTTTGAAGTGAGGTGCTGTGGCTTCCTGAATGTAACCAAGATTGAGATGATTAAACGTATGAAGAACGCTAACCCGAGAGTTCTGAACTGCTCGTGTGTCGTGTTCTGACCAAGGCTTGAAGTTGGAGAGGTTTAACAGATCTGCAGCATCGTGTGTTTGGGTCAGATCAATTTTGAAACCCAGTGCTTGTGACAGAACTCAATTGAGTGTGCCACGTTTCACAGGCAACATATGGAATCACTTTAGCTGAGTATTATAAATCTAGTTTATCTCCCTCTTCCTTTCACAAACCCCTCCATCCTGTCAATTGTCAGTCATAAGTGAATGAGATCTTTGGAAAGTAAGATGGAATGTTACTAGCTACTAATTTTTTATTGGTCAAGTATCTGCTGACTTCCCTAGCAAGGACCGAACAGTCTGTTTCTGTGCTGTATGACTCTTTAACAGCAGAGAGACAGACAGGTTGTGTCAGGTCGTGGAAGTGGGAATGAGGGAGAGGGTTGGACATGGGATGAAGATGGGGGTCGGGAGATTTTGAAACTAGTCCACATTGAGACCATTGGGTTGTAGGCTGGGATCGAGTGGAGGCTCAGACTGCTTTGTAGAGCACCTGTGTTCATGACAAACAACAGCACCTTCCAGTCGCGAACCACTTCAGCTCCCCCTCCTGCTCCCTGGACGATACGTCCATCCTGGGCCGCCCCCAGTGTCACAATAATGCCACCCGGAAACTGGGGGAGCAGTACCTCATTCCGCCTTGGGAGCTGACAACCCAATGGTCTCAGTGTGGACTCTACTAGTTTCAAAATCTCTCCACCCTGACCTCATCTCATGACCAACCCTCCCTCTCATCCCCGCCTCCTTGACCTGACACAACCAGTCTGTCTTCACTCCCACCTATCCGCTCCGCTCTGCCCCTCCCACCACTCCCTGCACCCACCGATCACCATCCCACCTACTTTTCCCAGCCCCACCCCTCTATTAATTTCAGAGCCCCCTCACCTCCCCCATTTCTGAAGAAGGGTCCTGACCCAAAACGTCAGCTTTCCTGCTCCTCTGCTGCCTGGCCAGCTGTTCCTCCAGCACCACACTGATATCTCTGACTCCAGCATCTCAAAGACAATACAATGCTCTTTCTCCACCAGAAGACATTGCATTTTCCCCATTTGCTTTGTCCAAATATTAACTTTTTCCTGAGTTTCAACTTCCAGTTTAAGTGAGGTACGTTCTGTTTATAGATCACTGAGAACAACACCTCAGCATTTCTAAGTCTTCCTTTTAACTAGTTTAAATATTTAACCTGGTTGGATGCTGTGAATTCAATTTGGAATCATTTTCTAGATTTAGTTATACCTTAGAATTATCTGATTGTCTCTTGTGATATTTTGCAGCTCCAGAAGCCTTGAGGTGCTTTACAGCCGATGAGCTGATGTTGTAGGAAAAGCTAATTTTGCACACAAACTTTAAACAGCAATGTGATCTATATGATTTTAGTTTGAAATATTGTCAGCATACCAGTAATGACTGCTAGATGTCTCAAAACACTTTGCTTCAAAATGCTTATGGATGTATTAGTCCATATCATGTACGAAAGTGTCTAATTTGTGTGCACAATTCTCTGAAACAGCAATGTCATAACAGCCAGACAAGACGATGTGATGCTGACTAGAGGAATAAATATCAGCGTGAGCACTGGGGATAACAGCACCCCCCACCCACTTTTTTGAAATAGTGCTATGGGATCGATCTTATTTGCCCAACCAAGCTGACAAATTTTATTTTACATCGAGAAGACAGTACCTCCAGTGCAGCAGCACTTCTCCACTATGCTGGAATGTAAGCTTTTGTATGCTCAGTTCTGTCGTGGAATTGGATCACAGGGTTCAAATCGACTCTACTGTCCACGACCCCACATCTGCCACCTCTACACATGCACCTCCTATCTCCAAGATAACTCTTAACCCTGGATTTTTCCTCTTTTGAAAAGAGAATAATCTAATTCTTCCAAAAAAAAAAATCAAACAGGGTTCAACTTTGTCATTTTTAAACTCGTGTACATCTCTAAAAGTTGACTTGGCTCTGGCCTTTGAAGGAATTAAACAATAATCGTGACAAAAACAAAGAAGTAGATATTGGAAATCTAATAGAAAATTTGGGTAAAGAAAGTGTTCTGGCACTGTTTTTCACAAATCACCAAAATACTACCTCGATACTGTTGAGTATTTTGAGCATTCCCTTTTTTTTTTAAGATACTGACACTTGTTTGGTTCGTAACATTCTCTACAATACTTCATCCTGTTTCAACACCCATGGACTAAGTGTGTTGTCCATCTCTCTATCGTGCAGAATTTTACCCCTGTCCTAAATTTCTGGTGCCTTTTTTATGTAAAGTTTCATACTTGGTTTTGCAACAAGTTGTCGTAGGACTTGAAGTTTTTGGAAACAAAATGAGGCAAGTGACGTCTTTCCTCCCGCCTCCTGTTTTTCTACCTTGGATTCCAGCATCTGCAGTTGTTTTTTTCTGTCTCTATTCAAGAGGGAATTTGGCTCTTACCTAAAAAGGAAGAATGTGCAGGATTATGGGGAAAGGCAGAGGAATGGCCCTCTGTGTTGCGCATTTGGGGAACCAGTACAGACATGATGGAGTTAATGGCCTCCTGTAATGTTATGATTCTGAGAATTGCCTTCTGTAACTTGAAGAAAAAGGAGGAGCAGCAGTTAAGTCAGGCCTGTTGAAACCAGCAAGCAAGTGTGGGGCATGGCTCCTACTTTGAGTCTGTTCGATAATGATTTGTATTCCTTTTTAATCATTTTGCAGAATTTGTGAAATTTGAAGTAGAGATGCTGTCCTTTGTGGGTTGAAAATGCCTGTGCTATTTGAGAGCAGGTACTGATGGCTCAGCTATTGAAACCAATAAACTAGATTTATTGAAATGAAGCCAAATGGTAAGACCTTAAAATGAAGGTCGTGGGAGTTCTGAATTCATTGGATTAATAGCAGTACATCTTCAGAAACCAGGCAAGGAATGATTTGCCTATTTTGAAACTTGTCCCTCTACTCCTGAGACTGTCACTTCAGCTTGCAGCTGCATTTTCCAAGTGTTTTGGCCTGTTATATTGTCTGCCAATCTGTTCTACAGGCCTTAGTACTTGGAGTGTCAGAGGCTACGTAAAATAGCCTGAGAGCTTACCTTGTAGAAGTTTATAAAATCATGAGGGATATGGACAGGATGAATATCCAAGTTTTTTTCCCCCAGGGAAGGGGGGCCGATAACTAGAGGGTATAGGTTTAAGGTGAGAGGGGAAAGATATAAAAGGGGCCTAAGGGGCAGCTTTTTCAGAGATTGTTGCATGTATGGAATGAACTACTGGAGAAAGTGGTAGAGGCTGGAATAATTACAACATTTAAAAGGCATCTGGATGGGTATATGAATAGCAAAGGTTTAGAGGGATTTGGGCCAAATATTGGCAAATGGGACTAGATTTATTTCGGATATCTGGTCAGCATAGACAAGTTGGACCAAAGACTCAGTTTCCATGCTGTACAGTTGACTCTGTAATTCCAGCTAAATGTTGCACCAAGGTAGTGTAATCAAAATTGCAAAAATGCTGCTACTAATTATTGCATGTGCATTTTGGAATGCATCTTGGCTGTGCAGGTATGGATCTTTTTTTAAGAGCTCATGACATCTCCAGCTTCTATCAGTGATTATTTTAAATCTATGTAAAATTTGCGACATGTTAGCAAAGAATGTCTGAAGATAGATTTTTTTTGTAATTTTACACATAAAAAGAAAATGACATTATATTGGGATCCCTATACAGTTTTGTAGGGTGTACATGGAGATGAAGAATTTGTTTTGAATCGCCAGCATTCCCATGTTGTAGTTTGTATCTTGTATTTTCAGCCCGGGATTTGCTGTTTTCAAGCAGTAAAGGTAGAGAGGGAGGAGGGAAAGCTTGCTAAATGCATCTAAAAATGTTCTTACAATGTGTAAGAAGTTTGTCCCCTTTTGCGGTGTTTTTGTTTTGAGCTTTTAATTCCATTCACTTGGTATAGATTAATTTAATTGATTTCAAACAAACTATCAATTATTGGATTTGTCAGTTGTCAAATTGAGCAATGGCAATGACTGTCTGAATTATTGTTTCAGCAAGAGGGTTGTTTCATCCTTTAACATGGAGGAGAATGCCCAACAATGAGCAAGGAGATGTCCAAATAGTGTTATTCCTGGACTGGTGTTTGAGGCCTTAAATACTGCGGAGGCATGAATCCAAAACCAGCCCTAGCAGCAGTGGAAATCTAAATTTAATTTTAGAATCGAGTGCTAGTCTCATGAATAATCTTGTAAAAACTCTTCTGATTCACGAATGTCTTTCAGCAGAATGAAATCTGTGGTTCTGACCTAGGTGCCACTTCAGATACCCAATATGCTCGACCTTTTTTGCTCTCAAGTGGCCAAGCAAGCAATTCATCAAGGGGATAAGGGATCTGTGGATGCTCACACCAAGAACATCAGGTTGTTTCAGAAATTCACAAAGACTTTGTAAGAAAGGGGTTGTATTTATACAGCTCTGCATCCGCTGAACTGGTAAAACCAACTAAAATGATGACACCAGGAAGAATACCTGCAACTAGTTGATGTCAGGTTCTGGGTTATGGTAGCTTTATTGTTGCTGGAGATGCCGTCAAAGATTTGATCTAATTTTTGAGATTGCCAATGACATTCTCAACCTACAATCCCTGATCCAGCTGCCATGCAGAAGTCAAAAACAAATGGCAACCACCAACAATTAGAAAAATCCACAGTTCAGGAATATTATGGTGCATACCTTTTGGAGCAGGTGTGACTTGAATCCAGAGGTCGGGAAACTATTACAGCACCAGAAGAGCCCTTCTGTTTCAAGGTCCGTACTCTGGCCTTAACTGTGAAGAATGGCCAATGATGGATATCCTCTGGCTATCCCAAAGCTGTTTAGAAAATTACTATTTAATGTACAGTTCTACAAGCAAACAGTCGGCACACTTTCACAGTGTGCACCTGTTGATAAGTGCTTCATTTTGTTAATAGACTTTTTTGTTTAGATTTGAGTATTGCTTTCGTTTGATTTGTGGTCTTTGTCTGAATAGACAGACTACAGTTTAACATAACATCAGAAAGTCATCACCATGTGACAATGCTGCACTCCTGCTATAGCACTGACGTCACTCTAAATTGTTTGTAATAAATTACGATAATGCTCCTAAATTATCCAATGAGGCTTTAATCCATGACCACATGACTTGAGCTATAATGTGTAATTCCACTGTGTAAACTTTTCATTTTATCAGCCTATCTTCGATGTACTTTCGCAACTGGTACTGACAAATACTTTGGTGACTAAGCAGACGTCCTGTTCCAAGCTGCTTTTTGTGGTAGGGGAAATAAAACTTCGACATGACAAGTTGTGAATGTTTGCGATGACCTCTGTAATGGCAGCTGATAATTCTCGATTACTGTGACATTTCCTCACCGTGTTTGCAGGAGGCAAGCCCTTGAGTGACTTTGATTTGTTTCCTTCGACTGACAAAATAACAAGAGCTGCAGAGCACCTTACTTTTGATTTCTCAATGTTTAAGGCTAATGCATCTTTTGAAAACTTGCTTGCTTCTACCATTTCTGATTTGCCCTGGAAGTCATCAGTTGTCAGCTATTAAGCTTTATGTCCCTACTTTCCATTTTAGCTGCTGTCATAACAATATAAGTGACATTGTCTAGACTAGGTTGAAAATCTTCCAACATTGCAAACTGCACTCAAAGTGTGGTGGCGATATATGGATTGAATGAAACAAATTGTTGGCTTTTGAGAGAGTGCAAAGTTCCTACATCAACACTAGAGCATTAAGATTAATTTCTAAAATGTAGTATTTGTGCTCAAACTTCCATTGAGGTCAAATGGAGATTAACTTTCAAACACTTCCATTGAAAGAGTATTATGCACTTTCAAGGCACAGTAGTGATAGAGTCAGAAGTGCTTTTAATTTCTTGAACACCTTGCCTCACTAGATCCATTCCTATGTTTATGTACATTCTCCATCAATACAGAGATAATATTGACTTGAATTTTGCTACCTCCTGTAAAAGTTAGGAAGCTAAGAGTATCCTTGGCACAGATGTGAATATGGTACATAGCCTTCACAGTATTAAGTGTCAACCTGGTTAGTTTCAGAAATTTGGTGTGCGATGTTGCTTTTGAAATTGTCGTTTAAATCAGGACAAACTGTAGATGCCAGCTGTGAAACATTGCAATCATAAATGTTACATTGCAGGAGGATGGTATTTTACACATCTTATCTGCATCAGATCTCCAGATGAGCATCATGACTTGGTGCCACTCTACTGTCTTTTTCCCATATTCTTGTATGTTGTTTTTACATAAATAATCATCCATTGCCTTTTTCGAATGCCTCAATTGACCCTGCTGTCACCTGATTTGCAGACCATGCATTTCAGACCAACCCACTCTTTTGAATTATATCCTCTATTTTGTATTCTGTCCGAGTCCTTCCTACCTTCTCTGCATTGAATGGAATCTGCCACCTATGTATCCACTCCATCAAGTTGTCCTTTTGAAGTTCTGCACTCTCCTTGTAGCATGATGCTTCCAAGTTCTACATTATCTGCAAATGTTGACATTGTTCCCTCTGCTTTAGATCGTTATTACACATGAGAAAAAGTGTCCTAATTCAGAGTCCTATGGAGCTCCATTTCCACTTTCCTCCAGCCCACAGTATCTGTTGACCATTGTCTCTATCCCTCAACCAGTTTTGTATCTATGTTGCTACTGTCCTTTTTTGTTCCATGAGCTATAACTTTCCCCAAAGTCTGGTGCATGGCATTATGTTAGAAAATATTCTAAAAGTCCATGTGTACTACATAAGCAGCATTACCCTCATAAGCCTACATTAACCTCTTCAAAAAAAATCCAGCAAGTTAGTTAAATGTATTTTTTTCCTATGAAAGTCCATGTTGGCTCTTCATAATCAACACAGGTCTTTCCATGTGACTACTCATCCTATCCCAAATACTTGTTTCCAGAAGTTAAACTGACTGGATCTGAAACTATGATTAACATCCATGCTGCTTACATTCTCTCTTGGGAAAGGGAGGAAGATCAAATTCGTCAGCCAGACAGCTGAAGTTGATTGCTCTTGAATAGCATTGCTATAATTCTGTCCATTCTTTCTGGCATGATTCATGTATTAAAGTATCCCATGATACTGTATGGAACTCTAAGCAGTCAGCAAGCAAGACCTGGTGACTAGAATATAGGCATCAGCGTTCCAGATGAACTCAAGTTCATGAGAGGCATCTATTCTTTAGGTGCAAGAAAAGCGACTATTGAGTCTCAAAGTCAAAGCTTTTCTCTTTTACAAATCAAAATCTGTCCTTGTATCCTGTTGATATGATACGTAATGTTGTAATGTTGGGGCTGTGGTAGTCAATTTGCACAGAGCAAGCTCACGCAAAAGCCAATGTGGTAATGATCAGTTCATCTGTTTTGTACGTTTATTGCTAAAATAATAAACTTTTATAGTGTAGCATTTTCTCACAAGCTTGCTGAAACATCAGCCTACATTATATAAATGTTTCTGGATTGTGATTTAAATGCATAATCTCATTCAGAGGAGACGATGCTATCACTGAACTGAGACAGATGGACTGATTATGTTGGATTTTGTTCAAAGTACTAATATATCTTACAAATGTGAAATTTCACTTAAAATTCAAATGTTGCAAATATAACCTGTTTAAATTTTCGTTTCAATTTGAAGATAATGATATCAGACTGTTAATTCCAGATGGGTTTCCTTCCATCTGAGTTGCAATGAGAATGTATAATACAAATTCATTTTCTTCACCAAGCCAATGATCTATTCTGTACAATTGACTTCATCAGAAAACCAATGACTTCCTTGAGGAAATCTTTGAGTTACTGATAAAGTTTCTTAGAATGCTGAAATGTAATTTCCAGATAAAAAGTTACCAATTTTCCACTCTTAGCCATCTTGGCATTTGCCAGATTCAAACATGTTTTCAGCATTGGTTTCAATGGAAAGTTTGGCATCCGTTCATAGGACCTTTAATTGGTTAGCAAGTGCTTCACAGAGTTTTAAAAGGCATGTCATAAGTTTTTTTTTAGGAATGTGACTTCTTGCACCCTGTGGAGGGAGGAGGACCTTTATCTAAGACCATTGTAGTTTTCTTGGCTGGCTTAATCATTACCATCTAAATGTTAGTTTCTTTTTCATTCTTTCACAGGATGTAGGCATTCCTGGCTAAACCAGCATTTTTTTGCCCATCTCCAACTGCTCTTGAGAAGGTGTTGGTGAGCAATCTGTCTGAACCATTGCAGTCATTGGGATATAGAGACACCCACAGTGCTGTTGAGGGAGTCCCAGGATTTTGACCCAGCTATTTCCATGTCTAGGTTGCAGAGGTCAAAGGCTTGAAAGGGGCTGTTGAAGGATCCTTGGTTGGTTACTGCAATGCATCTGTACTGTATATGGTGCACACTGTTATCCCCACACCCCACACCTTTTTGAGAACTGGTACTGTACAATCAGTGAGTGATGCACCACGCTAGTCAGATGACTACCCATCTATCATGTTCAGGTTAGAGGTACTATGAGTAATCACAGTTGTTCTGTCAGGACTGTATTTAAGGACGTTGTAATAGGAGCTGGCCTGAAGTGAATGGCCTTTAGTCTAGGTGTGTCATAAGACATTCAATGCCTTAGTGTTCCCTATCCTGTAGAGGCCACAAAACCTTTGAACCTGAAGTTTGGCCCATTTTGTTCAAGAGGTTAATAGAAATTGATTAGGATTCCAAAACAAGGTTGAGAACCTGTGCTCATGGTTCAAGTGGATGTTAAAGATCCTACAGCACATTTTGAAGAGCAAAACATTCCACCCGAACAGCACTGTATATGTTTACATCAGAGAAGGTGGCTTACTACCATCATCCTGCAGGAGAAGTAGGAATGGAGATTAATGGCCTTGCCATTGCCACTTTTTGATTTGATTTGCTGTGATTTATTACTGCCACATGTACCGGGGTACAGTGAAAAGTGTTGTCCTCTGTGCTTTACAGGCAGATCGTACTACACAAGTGCATCAGGGTAACAGAACAGTGCAGAATACAATGTTACAGCTGCTGGGAAGGTGCAGAGAGAGATCAACATTAACATTAAGTGCACAACTGAATTTAAAAGAAAACAGCTGGGGATCCACTGATTAACATGTTTTTTTTCCAAATGACACCAGCATAAAACAAATTTATGGGCGTCTCATATCAATGCTGTTTGTGAGTTATGAGCATGGAATATGTAACATTTGTCTGCATATCCAGTTTTGTATGTCAACAGTAAATCATTATGTAAAATGCTGTGGCAAATTGCTGCATTTCTTACATTACCATAGTTACTACACTTCAATAATGCTGCTTTTGCTGTAAAGTACTTTGGGATACCCTGAGGTTGCGCAAGGTCCTATATAATTGATGTGTTTCTTCTTAAATGCCAACTTTTGCTGCCACTTGCTTTTCAAACACAATTCCCCTGAAAGACCTACAACAACTGGCCATAGGTTAACTGCAACAAGCCTTATTACGTTTGGCGCATTAAATTGGCTTCTATTTCCATAGCAATATTCTAGGCAATAAATGCTAGTGACGCCTACATCCCATGAACAAATAAAGACAACAATGTGGCAATTATTTCATGATGGGCACATAGAATTTGTTCCAGAATTTAAAACCTGCCTGCTTAATATACACGCAGCAACAAACAGTCCAACTAATAATTATCTGCTGTTGACTTGATTACAAAGTATAGATTAAGCTTGAAAGCTTCTCTTTTTCTGTCTTTGATCATGTCTTTGGCCTGTTCGTGACTCTATGCACTCCATTTAGCTCCCAGTATTCTCTTTATGTTGTCTCAGGCGCATGGAAATAAATACATTGTAAATGGAATAGAAAAATATGAAACAAAAGCAGAACCTGAGAAATGAGGGAGGCTGCTGATTTAGTGCTTTAGTTGGATCGTTATTGATGCTAAAAGTGGTGTAAGCAGGGACCCATTCTCCACAAAACCAAAAAAATGTTCACTCATTGTGCCTTTATTGAATCAGCAGCGAGCTTGGGGAGCTTATCATTCCAAGGTAATATTTTGGCCAATCTGACTCGACTTGATAATCAATCAACACTCACTTCTGTTTGTAGTATAAATTCTTGTGATTCATTGACATTTGACATTCTTGCATTTATCCTGATGATGAATGCAGGATGAAATGTTTCTACAACGTGTTTCTCTTTTCAGTAACATTAGTGATGTTGTTTTATCAGGAACTACAAATCCACCATTACGTTATGTGGAAAGAATATGGCTACTTTTTGCAGGATTTCATTTCAAAAACAACTGAAATTTGAGCATGCAAACCCTGCACAAGAAAAACAGTATGAATAATACCATCATGTTAATAGTTATACAAGGCAAAGTTCATCTGTCTCTGTACTTTTCTGTATCTGAAACGGCAGTTTCTTCTTTCACGGCATTCTCCAGTGATCTACAATCCAGCTGCAGTCTCACCACCCAAGACTTTAAGTCTCATCTGATATTTGGTGAACATTTGGACCACCTCTTACAGTAGCTTCCGACTGAGTGTAAAACCACAGACTGAGAAAGATATCAGCCATGTGCAGAGCAAAGGCTGACACTTGAGCCAGCAATTTTATTTTAATGTTAATAGCTGCAATGTTTTGTGTCCCTTCTTGGCACACAGAAGAACCTGAAGCTAATGTGTACACTCTAATTTGACACTTTGTGGATACAATTTTGTTAGCCAAATTGCACAGCACACACAGCTTGAGGGTAAAGAAATAGAACATGTTTCCCAGACATCATATATGACTGATCCTAAGGTACTGTGTCCAGTTTAAGTCTGTTTTCTAATGGAATGAATAATCTTGCATTGGAGGAAATTTAGAGAAAGTCCACTTGGTTGCTTCCAGGAATAAAAGGTTTGCTATCTGGGGAAAGGTTGAGCACGTTGGGCCTGTACTTGGTGGAATGTAGGAGAATGAGAGGTGATCTTATTGAAACATACAAGAGCCATTGAGGCTTGATAGGGTAAATGCTGAAGGATTCTCACGGGGAATCTGGAGCTAGGGGACACTGTTTAAAAATAAGGGGTCTCACATTTAATATGGAGATGAGTTTTTTTTTTCCTGTGAGGCCAGTAATCTCTGGAAGTCTCTTTTCCAGAGAACAGTGGTAACTGGATCATCGAATTTATTCAAGGTTACATTGGACAGATTTTTGGCCAATAAGGGAATCAAGGTTTATGGATGGGCTGACAGGAAACTGAATTGAAGGACATAAACAGGTCAACCGTGATTTTATTCAGTGGCAGGACAGGGACAATGGGCTGAATGGCCTAATCCTCCTCCTGCTTTTTATGATCTTCCTTAAAGGAATTGAATTCTTGATGCACATCACATAAGTTGAACCCAGAGTAACCTGTTTTGTATTGTATATATTGTAATATTTGACAATATAATGAATGAATCACACTTGATTCTTTTATCAAGCCAAATTGATACCCAGTCTGACAATCTTTCAACTTTGAAATTCTCATCCTCATCTTCAATCCCTGTATGACCTCATCCCTTCTTATCTTGGTAACGTCTTCCATTCACACAATCCTGAGAGATCCATGTGTTCCTTTGGTTCAAGCCTATTGCAAATCCCCTGTTTTAGTCATTTTACTATTTGTTGCAGTGTCTTCAGTTGCTTGGGTATTAGTGTCTGGAATTTTCTTCTCAAACCTCTTCCATTCCTCTTCCTCTTTTCTGAAAATCCACCCTAACATCCACCTGGATGGCCAAGCTTTTTGGTGACTTCTCCTAATATTTCCTTAAACAAGAAATTGTGTTGGTAATGCTTCTGTGATCAGCCTTGGGATGTCTCACTGTGTTAATGAATTCTTTTATTAAATTTCATTTTCGAATTTCAAATAATTAATCATTTCTCTACTCCTCTCTCTTTCAGTTACTTGGTTATTTTGTTTGTGACTTTTTGCTAGGTTAGGGTTAGGGTTAAGATTTATGGAGCAATTTACTGCAAAGTTAAAACAATTCATTTCAAGATATGGAACAATGAAGGAAATGACTAAAAATATTGAATTGAATGTATTTATCATCCATAGGTTATTAGACTATTACACAACATTTATATCGATTTAGATCTGTGAACACAAGGGTCAGGATACAGGTGTGCACTTGATCAGTTCTAACTGTTCCCATTCATTTATAGATGGCACACTAGCTCAGTGGTTATCACTGCTACCTCACAGTGCCAGGGACCTGAGTTCATTTCCACTGTCAGGTGCCCATGTGGAGTTTGCACATTCTCCCCATGCTTGCATGGGTTTGTTCTGATTTCCTCCCACAGTCCAAAAATGTGCAGGTTTCATGGATTGGCTATGCTTTAATGTCCAGCAGATAGATAGGTTAGCTAGATTAGCCATGGGAAACTGTAGGATTACAGGGATAGGATAGGGCAGTGGGTCTGGGTGGGATGCTCTTCGGAGGGTAGGTGTGGACTCAATGGGCCAAATGGCCTGCTTCTATTGTAGGGATTCTATGATTTCTGCTGTTCCTTTTAAATAGGATTAATATTTTATTCTTTCTCATTTCTCTGTGCCAGTTTTGAATTGGGAAGTATCTGCTGGATCAGAGGCGATGCTAGCTGGAATGGTTCAAAGAGCTGTTATAGCACAGAAAACCATTTGGCCAATCAAGGCTGCACCAGCCCTCTGAATGATCAATGCAGCAAATACCATTCCCCAATCTTCTCTCTCACTTTGCATTCTTCTCAGACTCGCAATATCACTTTGATAATCTGCTTAATATTAAAGCTATCAGATGCTGAATACACTCTTATCATTCATTCACAGCTGGCAGTGCCAAGCATTGGGCTTGAAACATAAACCGACTGTTCTGTGATAAACAGCAATACACCATTGACATCTTCCAACAACTGGAATTCTCTTCAGAGCGTTCATATTTGTAGCTATAAGATTTGCTACTTCCAACACTTTGCTTCTTGTATTTTCTGCTCGTCGGTACTTTTCTTTCAAGTACTTTTAACTTTAATTCTTCCAGGGAGAATCATTGGATGTCCAGGGATAGAGATAAACCAGCTCTGGCCTTATTCTCCAATTGTCTTTTATGCTCCTCATTACAGTCAGGACTATTGTCCTGATTTCCTTGGTCTCTGTTCCAAAAATATGTTTTAACAAAGACAAGCATTGAAGTGCACTTGAAAGCAATTAACTTGATGCCAAAATATGGGAAAAGTAATAAAGACATTCATAGAAAGATTGAGAGAGAAAATGTTTCAAAGCAAAGCCCTAATTTAAATGATATCCAACAACATCTCAAACTCAAAAGAATGAGATTGCAAATCTTCAATAGTTAATTTCCGGTCCCATACAGGCAAGTTGATATAAAAATACTTAGACTTGGAATGAAATGACATTACATTGTGTGGTGGATGTACTTTGGATTTACTGTGCAAGCGCAGGAATTGTACACTGCCTGATGATTTTAAATGGAGAACCAGGTAACAAGATGCTGCTTCCCAAAGCTCATGATGCAATTCATCTTGGGCAGCAGCTTCTCAATTTCCACATTTAATTGTGCATCAGATAGAGTCATAGAGGCCTACAGCATGGAAACAAGCCCTTCGGGCCAACTTGCACATGTCATCCAGTTTTCACAATTAACCTAGTCCCATTTTGCCTGCATTTGGTCCATTTCCTACCATACCCATCCCATTCATGTACCTGTTTAAATGTTTCTTAAATGACAAAATTGTAGTTGCTTCCACCACTACCTCTGGCAGCCCATTCCAGACCCTCTGTGTGAAAAAATTGCCCCCGAACCTTTTTGTATCTTTTCGCTTTCACCTTAAACCTTTACCCTCTAGTTTTGACTCCCCTGCCATGAGGAAAAGCTGTCAGCTATCTACCTTATCTATGCCTCTCATAATTTTATAGACGTCTATAAAATCACCCCTCAGCCTCCTACACTCTAGGGGAAAGAAGGTCCCAGCCTATCCAACCTCTCCTTCTAATTCAAGCTTTCCAGTCCAGGTAGTATCCTAGTAAATCTTTTCTGCACTCTTTCTCGTTTAATAATATCCTTTCTATAGTAGCACAACCAGAACTAATCTTCCCTGACTTTGCCTGTAGCTGTGGCATTTGTGCATAGATCATGGTGAGTGCAAACAACCTTGGTGTTCTTTAGACAGTTGTAGGAGTGACCTGTGGAGTGTACCACCCTGACCGGGGACAAACACTCAGGAGGCAGGCAGGGTTCAGGCAAATGGAAGATGTTTATTCAAGCAGAAATCGGTTGATGCAGGGAGAGGGCCGAAGGATCTTCCTCGAATATAGCCTCGACATGAGAAAATGATTTTTCCCTATATCTTTGGCTCAATTCAGAAGAGGGATCAATGGCACGCTCTGATTTTTACAGTGAAAATACAGCATTTTATACATTTTCTGTTACAATAATCAAATGTAGTGTAATCATTATCCTTCCCGCTTAATCCATACACCCAATCCCGTGGGACACCTAATCAATTATGGGCATTCCTGTGGACAGCCCCATGCTTCCATGATCTTGTGGTGTTTAACAGACATTGTAATGGCAAGGATTTCGGATCTTTCTATGCATCCTATTCATTTGCATTCCAAAGTTATTGGCTACATTCCATCGGATCTGTCTCAGGTTGCTTATCTCTAAGGACAGTGTGAATTCTATTATTCATTGTACTACATGTGCTTTCTTTTATCAAATTCAGCCATTCCTCTAATATTTCCCACTGTCCTAATTATATATGTAAAAATACAAAAGACTGTTAGTTTTATCTAATTGCTATAAGATTAATTTCCATTATAAAGTTAGTTGTAAAATGTAAAGTTGTACAGCTACTTCTACTGTTAGCACTTTGTAATTAATGGACTGTGAACAATCTATCTTGCTCAGGGCATAAGATAAGGTGTTTCCTAAGGCTAATTAACTTTCACATTTAATTTTAAGTGCTTTTCCCCTAATACTTGTATTATACTTTAGTTATATGTTAAAGCTACTTCCATGATTAAGGAATTTTTAACTAGAGTCTATTTAATATTGCAGGTAGTTTCAAAGAAGCAACTATTCACTACAAAGTAAGTTTAGCTATTGTCTTTGCACCTACTTGGGGAGTTAATCTTGACTGGTTCATGGTCTGAGACCTGCACCTGGTGTTATTCATTTACTGGGACAATCATCCTTTCATTAATGAGGCTGGAATTAATCCCTCATCTGTTCTTAGACATTCTCTTATTAAAACTGTCTTGGATGGTTGTTGGTAAGGTTCTTTTGCTAATCTTGGCATAGTCTTGTTCAAAGGTACCATTGAGTTTCACTTAAATGTTGGAGCAGGCTGTCCCGTTTTGTTTTGATCATTGTTAGCCATTTTATGTCTTTCAAACATGGGCCGCTTTGGTATAAAGCACGTATGGGTCACTTTGTATGGACAGGTACAGCTTACCCCTACAGTAGCAATGGTTGGTCCGTGAATTAAGTAGCTGGTTAATCAGAGGCCTAAATAGGAAGTAAATGCTGCAAATTTTGCATCTTGTGTGGCATTTTTTGCTGAGGTAATCCTCCTGGATTGTTACTGCTTAGGCAATCAAGATGCAAAATGAGAATTTGCCTGACAGTAACTGCAGCAACAATGAGAAAATGGTTTCTTAAAAATATTTGAACATTTTGTATATTAGTTATAAAATCATTGGCGATGGATTGTTTAGATGATTATTGACTGCACAGCTAAAATTGCATGTGCTTACTTTCTAATTGACTGCCGAAAATAGTGCACCAGGAGGTTGGACATGTTGGATATGCAAGCTGTGAAGAATCTTTATCTAGCAAGGAATATAAATAAATGTAAATTGAATCATTGCCCCAGTGTCACATCCTTGAGCAAAAATTGGGAATAGGAATTACTATAGCACTGGAGGGAGAGAAAGTCTTCTGATCATGTTCTCTAAAACAGGGCGTGGTCTCATGGGAATTGTCAAAAACCACAAAGTAGCCATTCACACAAACTGCAAGGACACGAGGGAGCAGGAAGGCTGACGTTTCGGGCCTAGGGTCTAAGCCTGAAACCTCAGCCTTCCTGCTCCTCTGATGCTGCTTGGCCTGCTGTGTTCATCCAGCTCTACACCTTGTTATCTCAGATTCTTCAGCATCTGCAGTTCCTACTATCTCTGCAAGGACACAATTTGCTTCTAAGACAGTGTATCAACTCTTCTTTTCTCCCCCAAGGACAATTCCACAATGGAGCAAGCTGCCAAATGAAATAGTCACAGCCCCATCATTAAAAATCTTCAAGAATCATCCTTAGATTATTGCTATTTAGAAGTTTTCATTGTTAGGACTGCTGTCTCAGCGGATTACATCGGGGGGAATACAGATGTAGATGTGTCTGTGATGCCAATGCAACTAAATCAGAAGCTGAATATTCTGCCTAGTTTATGGTCCGCACTTTCTCACTTAATGCCCTGAGTCTGCAGCTCTTTCCAACAGGTGGCAGGATGCCATACACTAATAATTAACCAATGAATGTGTTGAGTTGACTTTTCTTGTGTGTACCGTGATCCTGCAGATTTGCTCAGCTCTGATTTCTGAACTCTCCACATCTACTTCATTAATCTCCTCTAATATTTAAAAATAACTGTGACAGGCACATATGTGGAGTCGTCATTACCCACTAGTCTAAGTGCTCCAATTGTTTCCTGATTCCCTTCCCTGATTGTTTTGAGGACCGTTTAAGTATTACCATTTCTACATGACACTTACCTAATAACATAGTCTATCCACCAACAGCAGTGAGCAGCGCCACAGCTAGTGTGGAAGTCTTAACTTGAAATTAATTAAGTGAATGCTATGGTTCCTCCGCCATACAAACACTGTTTCAAGTTTGTATGTTTTATGGAAGTTAATGCTAAGTTACTGTGCGCAAGTTAAGCCATTAATAAAAGTATTCAGGGTTGTAATATTGTAAAATAATGAGCCATTTTGGCAACACATTGCACTGAAACATGTGCTCAAAACAAATGAATTAATGGGTCTGTATGGGATAGTTTTGGAAATGTAATAGATTTCACAACAAACTGGCCCGAATGTCAATTTCCAGTCAAAGTTCTCAATTTATAAGAATCTAATTTCTCGAAAGTTGATGCCACTCCTCCCATCTGTGCTGAATAGATTCCAGAAAAAGCTGGATCTGCCTGTGCATGTCACTGAGTCTATTTGTTCCTGTTTAAAATAAACAAGATGAGACATTCATCTGTTTTAAGCACACGCATGATAAACCCAGCAAAGGAAGCAAGGAGGAGGGCCTGCCCCTGTCTACATCAGTGGTGCTGAGGCAGAGATGGTCGAGACCGTCAAGTTCCTAGGAGTGATGATTACCAACGATCTTTCCTGCACCACCCACCTTTGCGCTATTGTCAAGAAAGCACAACTATGCCTCTACTTCCACAGGAGACTAAGGAATTTCAGCATGTCCATAAAGACTCTTACCAATTTTTATAGATGTTCCATACAAAACGTTCTACCAGGAAGCATCATGCCTTGGTATGGCAACGGCTCTGCCCAAACCCGTAAGAAACTTCAGAGAATTGTGAACACAGCCTAGTCCGTCACACAAGCCAACCTTCTGTCCATTGACTCCATCTATACTTCTCGCTGCCTTGAGAAGGCAGCCAACATCATCAAAGATCCCTCCCAGCCTATTTATAATCTCTTCCAACCTCTTCCATTGGGCAGAAGTCACAACAGCTTAAACACATGCCAACAGATTCGGAACAGCTTCTTCCCTGTTGTTATTAGGCTCCTGAATGGGCCTCTCAAATTTCAAACTTAATATTGATCTTACTGCCTGTACACCTTCTCTGCAGCTGTAACATTGTATTTCTTGCTGTGTTCTATTACCCTAATGCACTTTGTATGGTACGATCTGCCTGTACTGCACGCAAAGCAAAACTCTTCAGTGTACCTAGGTACATGTGGCAATAATAAATCAAACGAAATCAAAAAATGGTTTAGCTCATTCTGGAAATGTCTGGATTCCTGGCAGTAGAATATATAAGGTGTGTGTCCTTTGTGCTGCAGCAGATCAGAGACTGGCGACTGGGAGTTCACATCAGTCGGTTTGAGAGACGTGAGAGAAGAAGCAGAGACAATGCTGAGCTGTTGGTCTTTCCACCCTTCACGCCTGTGCCAGCAACCTGTGTACACATTGGGGCCTGTTGAACGCAGGCTCTGGGAGCTGCTTCAATGTAACGTGTGGAAACAGGTGGAAGAAGCGAGAAAGAGCATAAACTTCATGAATCAAACCCTTGAGGAGCTGACAGCAGAATTTTTTGAGGGAATACCAAGAACGCGGGATAATAAACCTGATACTGATGGAGAAGGTAAAAGACCATCTGAAGAGAAGAATGGAGATGGGTTTTCTGTGTCCCTGAATGTGCAGCACTTCTCCCCAGAAGAACTGAGGGTGAAAGTATTTGGAAGAAAAGTGCTGGTGTCTGGAAAACACGAGAAGAAATGTGATGATGGCAGCGGCTCTTACAACTACAAATATGAAGAGTTCAGGAGAGAATTCCAGCTGCCAGAGGATGTCGATGCTGAAGATCTTCGATGCTGTTTGTCACAGGATGGTCGGTTAAAGGTTCAAGCCCCAAGCCTGGCATTGCCAGCTGTGAAGGAACGGACCGTCCCCATCAACATCACCTCAGACACAACAACCACTCCCCAGCTCATTCCTGACCAAGAGGAAAAGAAACAGGAGAGTGGGAAGGGATAACACAGTGTGGAACTGAAGGAACACAGCAGGTCAGGCAGCATCAGTGGAGCAGGAAAGTTGATGTTTCGAGTCAGGACCTACTTCATAAAGTTCTTACTGTCTGTGAGGAGAGTGGGAACGATGTGGGGAACAGGAAAGAGAAAGGGAAAATAGACATTTAATACCAATTTATTGTGGATTTTAAAAATTTATGGATATTGTAAGGCCGAATCTTGTTTTCCTAATCTTAGGGAATTGATCACCGTCATGTTATTTGCATGTGTGATAAAAATAAATAAAATTAAAACAAATGCATGATAAAAATAAACATTTTGAGGCAGTAATATCCTGGGTTTAGTTTGTCCATGAACTAAAACAAAAATATTATGAAATCCAAAATTTCAGCGCTTGCTTCCTTTCACTCTTAGTAATAGGTCTCAATGTGACTTAACTCAACCACTCAGAATCGAGTCATAGAATCATACTGCATGGAAACATACCCTTTGGCCCAACCAATCCGCAACGACTTATAATCTCAAACTAAACTAGTCTTACCTGCCTGCACTTGACCCATTTGCCTCCAAACATTCCACACATGAACCACTATGTGTGTAAAAAAGGTGCCCCTCATATCCTTTTTAAATCTTTCTCCTATCACCTTAAAAGTATGGCCCCTCATCTTCAAAATAAATTATATGCATGAAAATATGTTTCCAGTTTAAGTTGCTGTGCTCTTCAAAACAGTTAAAATCTATAGGCAATTTGTAGAAGGGGGCAATGGTCTAGTGCTCATATTGGTGGACTGTTAATCCAGAGACCCAGGTAAAGTTCTGGGAACCCAGGTTTGAATCCTGCCATGGCAAGTGGTAGAATTTGAATTCAAGAAAAAAATTATTGAATTAAAAATCTAATGATGACTATAAAACCATTGTCAATTGTTGGGGGAAATCCTTCTGGTTCACCAATGTCCTATAGGGAAAGAAGCTGCCATCCTTACTTGCTCTGGCCTACATGTGACTCCAGACCCACAGCAATGTGCTTAACTCTTAACTGCCCTCTGGACAATTAGGGATGGGCAATAAATGCTGGCCTGGCCAGCGACGCCCTCATTCTGTTAACAAATTTTAAAAAATATAGAAATTGACCAATAAACTACTGACATAATGCCATAGAGTCATTCAGCACAGAAACAGACCCTTCGGTCCAACTAGTCTACACTGACCATATTCCCAAGCTAAACTGGTCCCACTTGCCTGCATTTGGCCCATACCCCTCCAAACCCTTTCCTGTTCATGTACTCATCCAAATATCATTTAGATGTTGTAATTACACTTGTCTCTGCTGCTTCCTCTGGCAATGTAATATCAGGCAGGAGAACATGACACCCACTGGGGCACCCAAGAGTAATATTTTAAAAAAACCAATCCCATTCATCCCAGATCTCTGTTCTTATGCCAAAGTGAAACAAAGTATTTCTTTGCAGATACATATCCAATAGCCTTTCAAAAGATGCCTTTGAATCAGCTCCATAATTTTACATTTTCTATTGAAGTAAACAAAAAAAGCCCGAAAACAATTCTTGCTTTTTTTCACATTCTGTCACTGGATATGGGCGTCACAGGCTGGGCCAGCATTTATTGCCCATCCCTATTTGCTCTTGAAAAGATGGTGGTGAGCTGCTTTCTTGAACCGCTGCAGTCCATGTGCTGTAGGTAAATCCACAATACCTTCGAGGGAATTCCATGATTTTGACCCAGGTGGTGAGTGACTCGGAGGGGAACTTGTGGGTGAGGGTGTTCCCAAGTATCTTCTGCCCATGTCCTTCGAGATTGACGTGGTTGTGAGTTCAAAAGGTGCTATTTAAGGAGTGTCGGTGAATTTCTTCAGTGCAACATGTAGATGGTATATAAAAAGAACTACAGATGCTGGAAATCAGAAACAATATCAGAAACTATTTGAAAAACTCAGCAGGTTAGGCAGTATCTGTGGAGAGAAAGCAGAGTTAATGTTTCAGGTCCAGTGACATTTCTTCAGAACTGATTGTAGCCATGAAAGGAAAATATATATGCTAGAGAAGAGGTGGTGGGAGGGAGGAGGAGTAAATGATAGGTGGAGATGGACCCCAGAGAGAAAAAAAACTGTTGGGCAATGGGTAAAGATCAGCCTGGGAGAATCAAAAGCTGCTAACAGGGACCATTAATAGCTGACAATGGGTTAGGTCAAAAATCGCACAACACCAGGTTATAGTCCAACAGGTTTATTTGAAAACACTGGCTTATGGGGCATTGCTCCTTCCTCAGCTGTGGTGAGAGAGGAGGTATCAGGACACAGAATTTATAAGCAAAAGACCAAAGGATCATACAACTGACGCGAATGTATCGAATAAACCAAAAATGGCTGGCTGGCTCCCTCCTGTTAAATCTTTAACTGGTCAGAAAGGAGATGCAGGTTTCAATTGATCAAAATGCAAATTCCTGCACTTCTTTCAGGCCACTGCCCCGAGATAGCTAAACGTTTTATCAGTGGATGCAAGAGGTGATATCTCAGGTCAGACAATGCATTTTAGGTGTGAGGCCTTGTTTAGAATCTGTCTATGTTTTAACCTGGAGTCAAACTAGTTTTATTATCAAAGCAGGAATTTATAAAACGCCCCATTGACTGACTGTGTCTACAAATTGTAGACGCTGCTGAGCTTTTCCAGCAACTTCTGTTTTTGGACAAAGTATGTTGTGCCTGAATCAAACAGAAATGTTTGACTTCTTTTTTAAAATATTAAAAGATTACATTCCTTGAACTACAAATCTTTACAGATCCCTGGAATTAGATATGGTACCAATAGTTAAATTGCAAAATTAGATGAAACGAAGTAATTAAGGGTCGAGACTGGTGGCAGGAGACAAAAATAATTAGAAAGATGGGTTGAAGTTGCAATTCAGGTTAAAATGTTGCAGTAGTGAAAAGGGGGCTTAGATAAGAGCACCAAACTGATAGCTTTCTCTTGGCAATGTTTGTGTCCTTATCTTTTTACTTTAAAAAGAGATTGAATTTGGTGATCAAGCCACTACTTAAGGCATCAGAACCATGTGTAGAGAGATAAGTAAAACCTCAAAGATCATTTGCGAAGATCATGTTAGAGTCAAAAATGTGTGACGTGGTCTTGGGATACTGTTGTAAGTGTACAATAGTGAGTATTACCTCAGAGCTAACAAACATGAGGTGGTACAAAATCATGCACTGAAGAATGGATCTCAGACATGTACACCTACTTGGCAAAAGGATTGGTGTGCTTGGAAGAGCACAAAAACATAGTTCAAATGATAAGATACTGACACAAAATCCATTGGGAAACTGACTTTAAAACAATGACCATAGTATAAGTCAAAGGGATGTTAAAAGAATTACAATCGAAATAAGAAGTGTGATAGGCTATTATGTCAAAATGTTACAGAAATGAATGAATATCGACTCTGGGAGCGGTAATGGTAGACTGAGTGAAAGGGCCCTTCAGATGATGGATAGAAACCCCATCTTGAGGATTTGTATAATACATGTACTCCAGTGTTTAAACCAGTAAGTGACATTGTAATGTGTTAGGACAGTTAGTGTATGTGAAAAAAGGCTGAGCTTAGACTGAAGTGCTATAGGAGTGTGTAGTAAGGGAACCCCGAAAGAAATAAAAAGTGAGGAGCATAAGTTGAAGGTAAAGCCTGATAAGGGTTAGAGCTGTACTGTTTGATCCCATGTATATTGTAGCTCAAAGTGGGTACCTGCATATGGAGACAGTTACCACTCAATGATACAATCATTCATAAAACTGGCAAGGACGGAAACATATTGAAGAAGCATCTCAAGGCAGATACAGGTGAAGAGAGCTGTAGAAATGTTAAAGCTATGCATGATATTATTTTACTGTTACTGGGTGAGGTGATCTGTGGATAGGGAATTGGAGGATTGAAAAAAATGAAATATGCTGGAATATACAGAATTTTAGAGCTAATTATGTAAATAGATTAACTGAAAAGAAATGTAGATGGTCACCTCAGTCAGGTGTCACAACTTGCTGGTTCCATCACAGCCTTGACTGTACACCATAGGTGGGATATATATTTCAGGGTTGGTCCCCAAAGACCGCTGCAATCATTAATTTGATGATACACACTATCGTGATATTGTTTGTATTGATGGTAGTTATTTTCATTGTAGTTTTAATCTTCTACTGTAAGTTTAATACTCTTATGATACATTCTTGTGCGGCTGTTGCTGATTTGCATCTGCATCTGCAATTGTAATATGCGCTGTCAAATATCATCAGGGACGGATTGTAAAGGGTGGGCCGAAGGGCTAAACTTGTTAATGATATTCGACAGCTGCATGACCTTGAACGAGTCCTGTGAACATTCTTGCACGTGCCAAAGCTGGCACAAGCAATGTGTTTTTCTGTAGATGTTTTTTCTGTGCCTTGCTGTTTATTCCACCATATAAGAGACAGAGTTTCATTCCAAGTCACTGGACATTATCTTGGACCTAGATTGTGAACAGTGCAACGAACAACCTCAGCCTCCAGACCAGCCATTGATCGAGGGGTCCCCGACGGGCAGAAGGGTGTGAGGCTTAGTGTTGTTTTTTCCCCTCTCTTTTTAATTCTTTTTATTTACTTGATAAATTTTCCTTTCTCATTTTTTGTTGTTATTCAATAAATGTTCGTATTTAAGCAAATTACTATCATTGAGCCTTCTCAACTACATTTAAATGAATCCGAAAAGAACGACTTGGATACAATCTGTAATCCAAAACAGTGATTCCCACCATCAAGTTACTGATTGGTGTGCAGACTAGAGCCTGTGTTGGACAAGCAGTTGTTGCTGCTCATTGCGAACCTGTACGACCTATCTGTGCATACACAGAGGTCCTTAAATATGCTGCACTGGCTCTTTAACAGCGTTTGATAACTGCCAGGACTGAATCAGACTTTGAAAGCTATTGACCCACTGAATTAGTGGTCTAGATTGTAAATTTATTGACCTTTGAACATGTCTTTTTGTAAGCTGAAAATAGTGAATTCAGCTTTTCAGTAATGTGTCAGTTCTGTTTTTATCAAGAAGGCAGAATCACGATTGTTAATTTTCAAGACTATTTATTGCCCCATATACATACAAAACTAATTCACATGAATGCAAAGAACAGAATATATGTATAACATATTTACAAGTAAAAAACCATTAAAATTCAGCAAATATACTGAGGGAGGCAATGGTGTAGTGGTATTATTGCTGAACTGTCAATCTAGCAGACCCAGATAATGTCCTGGGGAGCCCAGGTTCAAACCCCACCTTGGCAGATGGTGGAATTGAATTTAATAAAATATCTGGAATTAAGAATCTAATGATGACCACAGATCCATTGCTGATTGTTGGGAAAACCCATCTGGTTCACTACTGTCCTTTAGGGAAGCAAACTGCCATCCTTACCTGGTCTGGCCTACATGTGACTCCAGACCCACAGCAATGTGGTTGACTCTTAACAATTAGGGATGGGCAATAAATGCTGCCTGGCCAGCAACACCATCATCCTGTGAATGAATAAAAGAAAAAAAAAATCATATGATCAGAAATTTCAGTCTGCATATGAGCAATTCAAATATTTTAACCGGTTCAAAATACATCAGTGATAAACGTCCATCTTTCTTGTTCCCCACATCCTTCCCATTCTCCTGTTTCTTTGCCTCTTGGTCAGGAATGAGTCAGGGAGTGGTTGTTGTGACTTCATGACTCTACGACTCTATCACTTGAATTTACATAAAGGCAGGTCTTGACCGACTGATTTTGTGCCCTATGTTTTAATTTAATTTAACCGAAAAGGTCTCTTTACCTTAACTGAGAATAATGTAAGTTCGAGTGAAGATTATCAGTAATGTATCACTTTTGTTTTGATCAAGTAAGAAAGCAAAACTGAGATTATTAATTTTCAAAGTATTTATTGATCCAATAGACATACTTATATAAATAATCCACATGAATGCTCAAAATACCATAGTACAGGTTTCCAATTAATTCAACAAAACTTTTATTATCATCACACATTGACAGAAATTCACTGCTGCTTTTCAACAAATGTTACATCTTCAAACGTTCATTTAAACAAAGTCTTAGCTGTCCACCTGTTCTTCATTTTTCTTGTTCCCCACATCCTTCCCACTCTCCTGTTTCTTTGCCTCTTGGTCAGGAATGAGCCGGGGAGTGGTTGTTGTGTCTGAGGTGATGTTGATGGGGACGGTCCGTTCATTCACAGCTGGCAATGCCAGGCTTGGGGCTTGAACCTTTAACCGACCATCCTGTGACAAACAGCATCGAAGAGCTTCAGCATCAACATCCTCTGGCAACTGGAATTCTCTCCTGAACTCTTCATATTTGTAGCTGTAAGAGCCACTGCCATCATCACTTTTCTTCTCGTGTTTTCCAGACACCAGAACTTTTCTTCCAAATACTTTCACCCTCAGTTCTTCTGGGGAAAAGTGCTGCACATTCAGGGACACAGAAAACCCATCTCCTTCTTTGTCCTCGAATTGTCCTTTACCTTCTCCGTTAGTATCAGATTTCTTATCCTGAGTTCTTGGTACTTCCCTGAAAAATTCTGCTGTCAGCTCCTCAAAGACTCGATTCATGAAGTTCATGCTCTTTCTCGCTTCTTCCACCTGTTTCCACATGTTACATTGAAGCGGCTCCCAGACCCTGTGTTCAACAGGCCCCAATGTGTACACAGGTTGCTGGCACAGACATGAAGGGTGGAAAGACCGATAGCTCAGCATTGTCTCTGCTTCTTCTCTCACGTCTCTCAAGCTGACTGATGTGAACTCCCAGTAGTCAGTCTCTGATCTGCTGCAGCACACAGGACACATGCCTTATATATTCTGCTGCCAGGAATCCAGACATTTCCAGAATGAGCTAAACTTTGTTGGGTTTATCACACGTGAGCTGAAAATAAATGACGTCTCATCTCAGGCTTACTTTAAACAGGAATGACTCGACACAGTGACACTCACTGGAGGAATTCCAGAGACTTCCGGAATGTTCACAGACAGTGACTGCACAGCTGGGAGGAGCAATGTTAATGATTGACAGCTGAGCAGAAAGCAGAGTGTGTGCAGGAAAGTGACGATTGTTAATAGAGAAAAGGGTTTTAACTGTTTAAAAGAGCCAATCATGTCATGACAGAATGAAAAGGCATTTTTCCATTTTTCCAATTACTTCCTTGAGACTGAACTGCTACTTTTCTGTCTGAGGTACAGTGGAATGCAAATAGGTTTATATAATTTATATAGATGTTGAATCCATCCTGAAGGCAAGTACCTCATTGCTGATAGTGAAAAAGTAAATTCAAAAATGAAAGACTTAGAAATGAAGCTCTGTGTCTTTCAATGTTATAAATCCCTGTTGTCAAGTATGCATTTGATTTGGTATTTCCACATTATAAAGCGAAGAGTTCTGATGAAGTGTCTAGGTCCGAAACGTCAAGCTTTCCGGCTCCTATGATGCTGCTTGGCCTGCTGTGTTCATCCAGCCCCACACCTTGTTATCTCCAATGCACAACAATTGCTTTAGATGCGCAGAACAACAAATGAGACCAATCAGTCCACGAGAAATCCTGGAGTCGGGAGCACAGTTTAAAAATTAGGGCTCACCCATCTGAGGTATATATCCGGGGAATTGTCTCCCTTCAGAGGGTTATCAGTTTGATATCTCTTCCCAATGAGCAGTGGAGGCTGCAACATTGAATTATTCACGCCTGTGTCCAGGTTAGGGTTTAAACAGGGAGTGATTGGTTATCCGGAGGCAGGATTTCTTCAGTCTATATTTAAATCATTGCTGACCTTATGGAACAGAGAAGTGAGTTTGATGGGCTAAATTTCCTACTCCAGTTTCTCTTCTTGATGATCACCGGAATACTCTCGTTAATATTATCAAAATAGAAACTTCACAAAAGCTGCTTCTGATGCAAGCAGCATTGCCTACACTCCCCGATAGGCACAAGGTCATTTACCGCATGATGAACGTGCTTTCCACCCTCCGTTATCTGAGTGGTGTACAGTCTGGTGTCTGAGTTGGACGACAAGCTGTTGTTCCTGATAACTGTGAATCTGCAGCCAATGTCTTTGAGATTGACGTGTGCAGAACTCTGTAAGGATGCTCTCTGAAGAGTAGTTTGATATCCTTGACTGACCTGCATTCAGAAAATGTTTACAAGTATGTTGCCGGTGTTGGATGATGCCGTGTATGGACAGCTGGATAGGTTTGGCTGTTATTTTCCATGCACTTGGAATGAACAACGAACAATACAGCACAGGAACAAGCCCTTCAACCTCCGAGCCTGCCTCGACGTATTTTCCCCTTCCATACTCTAACTATCTTCACGTACAGGATCTGTATACCTCTATTCCCTTCCTTGTCCTGTATTCGTCCAGGAGATTCTGCAATGCTGCTATCGTGTCCACTTCCACGACCTCCTGTGGCAACCCATTTCCAGGCACTCACCACCCTTTGTATGAAAAACATGCATCACACATCTCTTTTAATCTTCCACTCTCCACCTTGAACCTGTGCGCCTGTGCAATTGAGCCCTCCATCCAGGGAAAAAAGTCCTGATACTTTCCACTCTATTCATGGCATTCACAATCTTATAAACTTCGATCAGGTCACCCCTCAACCTTCTATGTTCCAGTGACAACAAGCCCATCCATTCAAGATTTCTTCATGGGTAAAATCCCCCATACCAGGCAACATCCTGCTAAACTTTTTCTGCGCCCTCTCCGCAGCATCCACATTCTTCTGGTTGTGTGGTGACCGGAACAGTACGCAATAAGCTGAGGGGTGACCTGATGAAAGTTTATAAAAGCATGAGAGGCATAGATATGGTGAATAGTCAAGATATTATTCCAAAGGTAGGGGAGTCCAAAACTAGAGAGAATAGGTTCAAGGCATGAAGAGAAATATTTAAAAGGGACCTGAGGGACAACATTTCCACAGAGCGGGTGGTGCGTCTGTGTAATGAGCTGCCAGAGAAAGTGGTAGAGGCAGGTACAGTTACAACATTTAGAGATATTTGGAGATGTGGAGATATGGACCAAACAGAGGTAAATGGGACTAGTTACGTTTGGCATACCAGTTGGGCATTGTTGAGTTTGACAAAACGGTATGTTTCTGTGCTGCATGACTTCATGACGATATGACCTGAGTGTGAATTTAGGATGTTGAACGACTGATTTTCAGCCCTGGGTTTTAATTTAATCCAACAGAAAAGGTCTCTTCACCTTAATTGAGAATAATGTGAGGTTGAGTGGAAATTATCTGTAACGTATCACTTTTGTTTTGATCCACTAAGAAGGTAAAATCAGGATTGTTAACATTCTAAACTACTTATTCATCCAATAAACATACATATATAAATAGTCCACATGAATGCTGATAAGAGCATAGTACGGTTATCGAAGTTCAAAAGAAATAAAGTTAACAAAACTTTTATTTTCATCGCACATCGACAGAAATTCATTGCTGCTTTTCAACAATTCTTACATTTTCAAAAGTTCATTCAAACAAACTCTAGGCTGTCCATCTGTTCTTCATCTTTCTTGTCCCCCACATCCTTCCCACTCTCCTGTTTCTTTGCCTCTCGGTCAGGAATGAGCCGGGGAGTGGTTGTTGTGTCTGAGGTGATGTTGATGGGGACGGTCCGTTCATTCACAGCTGGCAATGCCAGGCTTGGGGCTTGAACCTTTAACTGACCATCCTGTGACAAACAGCATCGAAGAGCTTCAGCATCAACATCCTCTGGCAGCTGGAATTCTCTCCTGAACTCTTCATATTTGTAGCTGTAAGAGCCGCTGCCATCATCACTTTTCTTCTCGTGTTTTCCAGACACCAGAACTTTTCTTCCAAATACTTTCACCCTCAGTTCTTCTGGGGAGAAGTGCTGTACATTCAGGGACACAGAAAAGCCATCTCCATCCGTCCCCTTGGATTGTCCTTTACCTTCTCCGTTACTATCAGATATTTTATCATGAGTTCTTGGTACTTGCTCGAAAAATTCTGCTGTCAGCTCCTCAAGGACTCGATTCATGAAGTTCATGCTCTTTCTTGCTTCTTCCACCTGTTTCCACGTGTTACATTGAAGCGGCTCCCAGACCCTGTGTTCAACAGGCCCCAATGTGTACACAGGCTGCTGGCACAGGCGTGAAGGGTGGAAAGACCGACCGCTCAGCATTGTCTCTGCTTCTTCTCTCACGTCTCTCAAACCGATGGATGTGAACTCCCAGTCGTCAGTCTCTGATCTGCTGCAGCACACAGCGCACACACCTTATATATTCTACTGCCAGGAATCCAGACATTTCCAGAATGAGCTAAACTTTGTTGGGTTTATCACACGTGAGCTGAAAATAAATGACGCCTCTTGTCAGGATTACTTTAAACAAGAATGACTTGCCTCAGTGACACCCTCTGGAGGAATTCCAGAGCCTTCCGGAATGTTCACAGACAGTGACTGCACAGCTGGGAGGAGCAATGTTAATGATTGACAGATGAGCACAAGGCAGAGTGTGCAGGAAAGTGAGGATTGTGAAAAGAGAAACGAATTTAATTATTTGAAACATCAAGTCATGTCCTGACAGAATGAAGAGACAGTGTTTGGTTTTTCTATCGTTCCTGTTCTCAGTGACTTCCTTGAGATTGATGTACTATTTTTCAGTTCGAGACGGATTGGAAAGGAAAAAGGTTGATTTAACTTCAGTAAAGTGTTCAATTTGTGGTGAAGGCAAATACCTCATTGCTGATAATGAGAAAGGAAATTGAAAAACGAAATACTTTCAAATGAAGCTGCTGTTTCCTTCAATATTATAAATCCCTGTTGCCAATTATGTGTTTGATATGGGATTTCAACTTTATAAAACGAAGAATGCACAACAACTGTTTTAGATCTGCAGAGCACCAAAGGAGGTCAATCAGTCCACAAGGCCAGATTCACCTCTTTCAAAGCGCTATCCAATTATTTGCATTTCCCATGCTCTTTTCCAAAAGTTCTGCAAGCTCTCCTTTTGCAAGTACATGTACAATTCTGTTAATGAGAAGCCTTTGGATCTGCTCCCTCTTCGCATTCATATCTTCCTTTCCAGTTCGCAAGAAACAGCACAACAGAAGAATAACTAACTATATTTTAGGTTCGAATCAGTTTAAAGGTTGTTTGGCTCTTTTAAATTTCTAACGGATGTCCTGTGGCATTGCTCACATCCAGTTGAGAATGATTGATATTGTTAATTTTTCTCACTGTTCAGCAAACCACTTGTTTGTCAGTCAGTGTGATCCAGTAAAGGTACTGATGGAAGCAAACTGCTGAGTGATGTGGAGGGAAGTATTAGACACCTTCCTGATGCCGTGGAATCAGGGTCGTTCATTGAAACATTAGATTCAGAGGGTCTTGACATTGTTGATGCTGAAAGGACGTGTCAGATCAGTCAGGAATCCTGGAGTCAGGAGCACAGTTTAAAAATAAGGGCTCACATATCTGAGGTTCATATCCGGGGAATTGTCTCCTTTCGGAGGGTTATCAGTTTGATATCTCATTGCCAATGAGCAGTGGAGGCTGCAACATTGATTTATTCACGCCTGTGTCCAGGTTAGGGTTTAAACAGGGAGTGTTCAATTATCCGGGAGGCAGCATTTCTTCAGTCCATTATTTAATCATTGGTGATCTTGTAGAATAGAGAAGTGTGTTTGATAGTCCATTTACCTACTCCTGTTCCTATTCTTTATGAACACCAGAATAGTATGGTTAATGTTATGGAAACAGCAACTTGATAAAAGCTGCTTTTGATGCAATCAGTTACACTCACACTTCCCGATAGACACAAGATCACTTAACCCACAATAAAAATGTTTTCCACCATCCAGTAACTGATTGGTGTACAGCCTGGTGCCTGAGTTGTTTTTTCCACCCTTTTGTGGGCTGTGGGAGTGGCAGTCTGGCCAGCATTTCTTGCCAGTACCTCATTTCCCTTGAGAAGGTGGTGATGAACTGCCTTCTTGAACCTTTGCACACCACCTGCTGTGGATTGACCCACAATACCAATTGGGAGAGAATTCTGGGAGTTTGACCCACTGTCAGAGAAGGAACACTGATATATTTCCAAGGCAGGAAGATGAGGGGCTTGGAGGGGAACTTGAAGGTGGTGGTGTTCCCATATGTCTGCTGCCCTTGTCCTTCTAAATGGAAGTGGGTGTGGGTTCGGAAGATGCTATCTGAGGATCTTTGGTGGATTTCTGCAATGCATCTTGAAGATATTACACACAGCTGCTACTGAGCATGGGGATTGGAGGGAGTGGATGCTTATGGATGTGGTGCCAACCAAGTGGGCTGCTTTGTGCTGGATTCTGGCCTGCTCTTGTAGCCACTGTGTTTATGTGGTGAGTCAAGTTGAGTTTCTGGTCAATGATAAGCCTCAGGATGTTCATAGTCGGGGAGAAGTCATGGTAACACCATTGAATGTTAAGGAGCAGTGGTTAGAATGGCTCTTATTGGTGATGGTCATAGGCTGGCATTTGTGTGGCGTGAATATCACTTGCCATTTGAGAGGCCAAGCCTGGATATTGTCCAGATCTCGTTGCATTTGAACATGTACTGCTTCAGCATCTGAGGAGTCACGAATGGTGCTGAGCATTGTGCAATCATTGGCAAACATCCCCCACTTCTGACCTGACAATGGAGGGAAGGTCATTGATGAAGCAGCTGAAGATGGTTGGGCCTAAGACACTACCCTGAGGCATTTGGACGACAAGCCCTTGTTGCTGATGATTTTTAATCTGCAGAGAATATCTCTGCGATTGAGGTGCACAAAGCTCTTCAATGATGGTCCCTGAACTTTAATTTGATATCGTTGACTGACCTAGATGTACAAACAATTTACAAGGATGTTGCTAACATGAGAGGATTGAGTTGTAGGGTAAGGCTCGATCGGCTAGGACTTTTTTTTTCCAGGAGCTTTGGATGAATATACCACAATACAGCACAGGACCCTGCCCCTCAGCACTCCAAACTTGTGCTGACACATTTTGTCCTTCCACTCTGGGCTAAAATTGTCCATACAAGGCAAAATCCTTGTAAAACTTTTCTGTATCCTCTCCAAAGCATCCAAGTCCTTCTGCTAGTGTGGTGACAAGAACTGTACGCAATAAGCTGAGGGGTGACCTTATGAAGGTTTATAACATCATGAGAGGCATAGAAAAAATGAAAAGCCAAGATCTTATTCCAAGGGTTGGGGAGTCCAAAACTAAAGAGCATAGGTTCAAGGGGCAATGGGAAGTATTTAAAAGGGACCTGAGGGACAACGTTTCCATACAGCGGGTGGTGTGAGTACAGAATGAGCTGTCAGAGAAAGTGGTAGATGCAGGTACAGTCACAATATTTAAAGATATTTTGAGATGTACATGAATAGGAAAAGTTGAGTGAGTTATGGACCACATGCGGGCAAATGGGACAAGTTACGTTTGGCATACCTGGTGGGCACAGTCGAGTTGGAATAAATGGTATGTTTCTGTGCTGCATGACTTCATGACTCTATGACTATATTTAGTCATAATCTGAGTTTAGATTTAGGCAGATCTTGACCAACTGATTTTCTGCCCTGTGTTTTAATTTAATCCCACATAAAAGGTCTCTTTACCGTAACTGAAAATAATGTAAGTTTGAGTGAAGATTATCAGTAATGCATTACTTTTGTTTTGATCAAGTAAGATGGCAAAATCAGGATTGTTAACTTTCAAAATTATTTATTGATCCAATATACATTCACATATAAATAATCCACATGAATCCTGTTAATAGCACAATACAGTTATCCAAGTTCAAAACAATTAATTTAACAAATTTTTTAATTTCAGTGCACATTGACAGATATTGATTGCTGCTTTTCACAATTCCTATATCTTTCAACGTTCATTCAAACAAAATCTTAACTGTCCATCTGTTCTCCATCTTTCTTGTCCCCCACATCCTTCCCGCTCTCCTGTTTCTTTGCCTCTCGGTCAGGAATGAGCCGGGGAGTGGTTGTTGTGTCTGAGGTGATGTTGATGGGGACGGTCTGTTCATTCACAGCTGGCAATGCCAGGCTTGGGGCTTGAACCTTTAACCGACCATCCTGTGACAAACAGCATCGAAGAGCTTCAGCATCGACATCCTCTGGCAGCTGGAATTCTCTCCTGAACTCTTCATATTTGTAGTTGTAAGAGCCGCTGCCATCATCACATTTCTTCTCGTGTTTTCCTGTCACCAGCACTTTTCTTCCAAATACTTTCACCCTCAGTTCTTCTGGGGAGAAGTGCTGCACATTCAGGGACACAGAAAACCCATCTCCTTCTTTGTCCTCAGATTGTCCTTTACCTTCTCTATTAGTATCAGGTTTATTATCCCGAGTTCTTGGTATTCCCTCAAAAAATTCTGCTGTCATCACCTCAAGAACTCGATTCATGAAGTTCATGCTCTTTCTCGCTTCTTCCACCTGTTTCCACATGTTACATTGAAGCGGCTCCCAGACCCTGTGTTCAACAGGCCCCAATGTGTACACAGGCTGCTGGCACAGGCATGAAGGGTGGAAAGACCGATAGCCCAGCATTGTCTCTGCTTCTTCTCTCACGTCTCTCAAACCGACTGATGTGAACTCCCAGTCGTCAGTCTCTGATCTGCTGCAGCACACAGGACACATGCCTTATATATTCTACTGCCAGGAATCCAGACATTTCCAGAGTGAGCTAAACTTTGTTGGGTTGATCATACGTGAGCTGAAAATAAATGACGTCTCATCTCAGGCTTACTTAAAACAAGAATGACTCGACTCAGTGACACCCACTTGGAGTAATTCCAGAGCCTTCCGGAATGTTCACAGACAGTGACTGCACAGCTGGGAGGAGCAATGTTAATGATTGACAGCCAAGCAGAAAGCAGTGTGTGTGCAGGAAAGTGAGGATTGTTAAAAAAAAGTTTTAATCGTTTAAAAGTGCCAAACATGTCATGACAGAATGAAAAAGCAACACTTGTGTTTTATTACATAACTTTCTCCAATTACTTCCTTGAGACTGAACTGCTATTTTCCATTCTGAGGTGGAGGGAAATACAAATAGGTTTATATAATTTATATAAAATGTTGAATCCGTACTGAAGGTAAGTTCCTCATTGCTGACAGTGAATAAGTAAATTCAAAAATGAAATACTGAGAAATGAAGCCGCTGTGTCCTTCAATTTTATAAAACCCTGTTGTCAAGTATGCATTTGATTTGGGATTTTCTCTTTATAAAGTGAAGAATGCACCACAATTGCTTTAGATCTGCAGAGCAACAAATGAGGCCAATCCACTAGGCTAGATTCATCTCTTTCAAAGCACTATCCAATTCCTTGCATCTCCAATGCTCTTTTCCCAAAGCTCTGCAAATTCTTCTTTTGCAAGTGCATGTACAATTCCAGTTTGCGGGTTGCCTTTGGGTCTTTTCCCTCTTTGCATTCACAACTTACATTCCAGTTCACAAGAAACAGCACAACAGAAAAAGATCAACTAACTATATTTTAGTTTCAACATAGTTCAAAATCTCTTTGACTCTTGCACTGCACGTAAGGAATTTCTGTTGGATGTCCATGGCATTGCCCACAACCAGTCGATGACTATTGATACTGTTATTATTTCTCTCTGTTCTGCAAACCACTTGTTTGTCAGTCAGTGTGATGCAGTAAATGCACTGATAGAAGCAAACCGGTGAGTGATGTGGAGGGAAGTATTAGACACCTTCTGATGCTGTGGAATCAGGGTCATTCATTGAAACATTAGATTCAGAGGGTCTTGACATTGTCGATGCTGTAAGGATGTGTCACATCAGTCAGAAATCCTGGAAGCGGGAGCACAGTTTAAAAATTAGGGCTCAGCCATTTACTTTCATATCAGGGGAATTGTCTACTTTCAGAGGGTTATCAGTTTGATATCTCTTCCCCAATAAGCAGAGGAAGCTGCAACATTGAATTATTCAGGTCTGTGTACAGGTTAGGGTTTAAACAGGGAGTGTTCAGTTATCCAGGAGGTAGGATTTCTTCAGTCCATTATTCAATTATTGGTGACCTTATGGAACAGAGAAGTGAGTTTGATGGTTAATTTGCCTACTCCTGTTCCTATTCTTTGTGAACACCAGAATAGTATGTTTAATGTTATGGAAACAGCAACTTGATAAAAGCTGCTTTTGATGCAATCAGTTTTACTCACACTCCCCGATAGACACAAGATCATTTAACCCACAATAAAAATGTTTTCCACCATCCAGTAACTGAGTGGTGTACAGCCTGATGCCTGAGTTGTTTTTTCCACCCTTTTGTGGGCTGTGGGAGTGGCAGTCTGGCCAGCATTTCTCGCCTGTACCTCATTTCCCTTGAGAAGGTGGTGGTGAGCTGCCTTCTTGAACATCTGCACACCACCTGGTTTGGATTGACCCACAATACCAATTGGGAGAGAATTCTGGGATTTTGACCCACTGCCAGTGAAGGAATACCGATATATTTCCATGTCAGGATGGTAAGTGACTTGGAGTGGAACGTGAAGGTGATGGTGTTCCCATATGTCTGCTGCCCATGTCCTTCAGGATGGAAGTGGTCGTGGGTTTGGAAAGTGCTGTCTGAGGATCTTTGGTGGATTTCTGCAATGCACGTTGCAGATAGTAGGCACTGCCGATACTGAGCGTGGGTGGTAGAAGGGATGAATGCTTATGGATGCAATGCCAATCAAGCGGGCTGCTTTGTCCTGGATGATGTCAAGCTTCTTCAGTGTTGTTGGAGCTGCACCCATCCGGGCAAGTGGGGAGTATTCCATCACACTCCTGATTTGTGCCTTGTATAAGGTGGACAGTCTTTGAGGAGTCAGGAGTTGAGTTTCTCGCCACAGTATTCCTCACTTCTGACTTGCTCTTGTAGCCACTGTGTTTATGTGGTGAGTTCAGTTGAGTTTCTGGTCAATGATAAGCCCCAGGTTGTTGATAGTGGAGGATAAGTCATGGTAACACCATTAATGTCAAGGGGCAGTGGATAGATTGTCTCTTATTGGTGATGGTCACAGGCTGGCATTTGTGTGGCGTGAATATCACTTGCCATTTGAGAGGCCAAGCCTGGATATTGTCCAGATCTTGTTGCATTTGAACATGGACTGCTTCAGTATCTGAGGAGTCACGAATGGTGCTAAACATTGTGCAATCATCGGCGAACATCCCCTACTTCTGACCTGACAGTGGAGGGAAGGTCATTGATGAAGCAGCTGAAGATAGTTGGGCTGAAGACACTACCCTGAAGAAGTTGGACGCCCTTGTTGCCGATGATTTGTAAAGCTGCAGAGAATATCCCTGCAAGGAGATAATAGGTACTGCAGATGCTGGAGAATCCGAGATAACAAGGTGTGGAGCTGGATGAACACAGCAGGCCAAGCAGCATCATAGGATTTCTGATGAAGGGCCTCAGCCCGAAATGTCAAGCTTTCCTGCTCCTATGATGCTGCTTGGCCTGCTGTGTTCATCCAGCTCCACACCTTGTTATTTCGAGAATATCTCTGCAATTGAGGTGCACAAAGCTCTTCAATGATTGTCCCTGAACATTAGTTTGATATCTTTGACTGACCTGGATGCAGAAAAGATTTACAAGGATGTTGCCAGAAAGAGAGGCTTGAGTTGTAGGGAGAGGCTTGATAGGCTAGGACTTTTTTTTCCAGGAGCTTTGGATGAACATCGAACAATACAGCACAGGAAGCAGCCCCTCAGCCCTCCAGGCCTGTGCTGACATATCTTGTCCCTCCACACTCTAGGTCTGTTTACTGACAGGATGTGTATCCCTCTATTCACTTCCTATTCATGTATTCATTCAGGTGTTTCTCAAATGCTCCTCTCATGTCTGCATCCTCCACCTCCTCTGGCAGTGTGTTCCAGGCACTCCCCACCCTTTGTGTGAAAACCCTGCCTTGCACATCTCTTATAAACATCCTTCCTCAAACCCTGAGCCTTTGTCCCCTCGTAATTCGCCCCTCCGCTCTGTGAAAAGATCCTCAAGCGTTCCATTCTATTCATGTCATTCACAATCATATAAACTTGTATCAGGTCACACATTAACCTCCTGAATTCCAGTCAAAATAAACCCAGTTGATCCAACTTTTCTTCATGGCTAAAATCCCTCATTTAAGTCAACATCCGGGTAGAACTTTTCTGTATCCTCTCCAAAGCATCCATATCCCCCGGTATCGTGGAGACCAGAATTGTATACAATAAGCTGAGGGGTGACCTTATGAAGGTTTATAAAATCATGAGATACATAGATAAGGTGAATAGTCAAGATCTTATTTCAACTGTAGGGAAGTGCAAAACTAGAAAGCATAGGTTCAACAGGCGAGGAGAAATATTTAAAACGGACCTCAGCGGGAAACATTTTCACACCGTGAGTGGGGTGAGTATGGAATGAGCTGCCAGAGAAAGTGATCCATGCAGGTACAGTTCCAACCTTTATGGATATTTGGACATGTACCTGAATAGGAAAGATTTAGCAAGATATGGACCAAACGCAGGCAAAAGAGACTAGTTACGTTTGGCATACCTGGTGGGCATTGTTGAGTTGTTCCAAAGGGTATGTTTCTGTGCTGCATGATGTCATGACTCTATGACCTTATGACCTGAGTTGAGATTTAGGCAGAGCTTGACCGACTGATTTTGTGCCCTGTGTGTTAATTTAATCCCATATGAAAAGTCTCTTTATCTTAACTGAGAATAACGTAAATTCAAGTGAAGATTATCAGTAATGTTTCACTTTTGTATGACCAAGTAAGAAGGCAAAATCAGGATTGTTAACTTTCAAAACGATTTATTTATCCAATATACATATATATGTACATAACCCACATAATAATTGCACAGTACAGGTTTGCAAGTTCAAAAAGAATTAATTTCACAAAATTTTTATTTTGATCGCACATTGTCAGAAATTCATCACTGCTTTTCAACAGTCCTTACATTTTCAAAAGTTTGTTCAGACGAAATCTCAACTGTCCATCTGTTCTTAATCTTTCTTGTTCCCCACATCCTTCCCACTCTCCTGTTTCTTTGCCTCTGGGTCAGGAATGAGCCGGGGAGTGGTTGTTGTGTCTGAGGTGATGTTGATGGGGACGGTCCGTTCATTCACAGCTGGCAATGCCAGGCTTGGGGCTTGAACCTTTAACCGACCATCCTGTGACAAACAGCATCGAAGAGCTTCAGCATCGACATCCTCTGGCAGCTGGAATTCTCTCCTAAACTCTTCATATTTGTAGCTGTAAGAGCCGCTGCCATCATCACATTTCTTCTCGTGTTTTCCTGTCACCAGCACATTTCTTCCAAATACTTTCACTCTCAGTTCTTCTGGGGAGAAGTGCTGCACATTCAGGGACACAGAAAAGCCATCTTCTTCTTTGTCCTCGGATTGTCCTTTACTTTCTCCGTTAGTGTCAGATTTGTTATCCTGAGTTCTTGGTACTTCCCTGAAAAATTCTGCTGTCAGCTCCTCAAGGACTCGATTCATGAAGTTCATGCTCTTTCTCGTTTCTTCCACCTGTTTCCACACGTTACATTGAAGCGGCTCCCAGACCCTGTGTTCAACAGGCCCCAATGTGTACACAGGCTGCTGGCACAGACATGAAGGGTGGAAAGACCGATAGCCCAGCATTGTCTCTGCTTCTTCTCTCACGTCTCTCAAACCGACAGATGTGAACTCCCAGTCGTCAGTCTCTGATCTGCTGCAGCACACAGGACACACGCCTTATATATTCTACTGCCAGGAATCCAGACATTTCCAGAATGAGCTAAACTTTGTTGGGTTTATCACACGTGAACTGAAAATAAATGACGTCTCATCTCAGGATTACTTTAAACAGGAATGACTCGACACAGTGACACTCACTGGAGGAATTCCAGAGACTTCCGGAATGTTCACAGACAGTGACTGCACAGCTGGGAGGAGCGATGTTAATGATTGACAGCTGAGCAGAAAGCAGCGTGTGTGCAGGAAAGTGAGGATTGTTAAAAAAAACGTTTTAATCATTTAAGAGAGCCAAACGTCATGACAGAATGAAAAAGCAACACTTGTGTTTTATTACATAATTTTCTCCAATTACTTCCTTGAGATTGAACTGCTATTCTTCATTCTGAGGTAGAAGGAAATGCAAATAGGTTTATATAATTTATATAAAATGTTGAATATGTCCTGAAGGAAAGTACCTCATTGCTGACAGTGAAAAAGTAAATTCAAAAATGAAATACTGAGAAATGAAGCCACTGTGTCCTTCAATATTATAAAACCCTGTTGTCAAGTATGCATTTGATTTGGGATTTTCTCTTTATAAAGTGAAGAATGCACAACAATTGCTTTAGATCTGCAGAGCAACAAATGAGGCCAATCAGTCCAGAAGGCCCGATTAATCTCTTTCATAGCGCTATCCAATTCCTTGCATCTCCCATGCTCAGTTCCCAAAGCTCTGCAAATTCTCCTTTTGCAAGTAACTGTACAATTCCAGTTTGCGAGAAGCCTTTGGATCTGCTCCCTCTTCGCATTCACACCTTCCTTTCCCGTTCACAAGAAACAGTACAACAGAAGAGGAACAAGAGATAATAGGAACTGCAGATGCTGGAGAATCTGAGATAACAAGGTGTGGAGCTGGATGAACACAGCAGGCCAAGCAGCATCATTGGAGCAGGAAGGCTGACGTTTCAGGCCTAGACCCTTCATCAGACTAATTTTATTTTAGTTTCGACATTGTTGAAAGTCTCTTTGACTCTTGTGTTGCATTTAAAGAATTTCTAATGGATGTTCTGTGGCATTGCCCCCATCCAGTCGAGGACGACTGATATTGTTATTATTTCTCTCTGTACAGAAAAACACTTGTTTGTCAGTCAGTGTGATCCAGTAAATGCACTGATAGAAGCAAACTGCTGAGTGATGTGGAGGGGTGTATTAGACACCTTCCAGATGCTGTGCATTCAGGGCCGTTCATTGAAACATTAGATTCAGAGGGTCTTGACATGGTAGCTGCTGAAAGGATGTGTCACATCGGTCATAAATCCAGGACTCGTGAGCACAGTTGAATAAAAAAAAGGGCTCACCAATGTGTGGTTCACATCAGGGGAATTGTCTCCCTTCAGATTGTTATCAGTTCGATATCTCATTGCCAATGAGCATTGGAGGCTGCAACATTGAATTATTCACACCTGTGTCCAGGTTAGGGTTTAAACAGGGAGTGATTGGTTACAGGGAGGCAGGATTTCTACAGTCTATGTTTAAATCATTGCTGACCTTATGGAATAAAGAAGTGAGTTTGATGGGCTAAATTGCCTCCTCCTGTTCCTATTCCTTACGATAACCGGAATACTCTCGTTAATATTATCAAAACAGAAAATTCGCAAAAGCTGCTTCTGATGCAAGCAGCATTGCCTACACTCCCCAATAGGAGCAAGGTCATTTAACCCACAATGAACGAGTTTTCCAACCTCCGTTATCCGAGTGGTGTACAGTCTGCTGTCAGAGTTGGATGACCAGCTGTTGTTCCTGATGATTGTGAATCTCCAGGGAATATCTCTGAGATGGAGGTGTACAAAACTCTTCAAGGATCGTTGAGAAGAGTAGTTTGATATCTGTGATTGACCTGCACGCGAAAAGAATTTACAAGGATGTTGCCGACACTGGAGGATGACTCGTATTCACAGCCTGGAGAGTTTAGGACATATTTTTCCATGAGTTTGGGATGAACAATAGAACACAGAGGAACAGGTCCTTCACCCCCCTGAGCCTGCTTCAACATACAGGATCTGTATCGCTCTATTCCCTTCCTTTGCATGTATTCGTCCTGGTGTTTCTTCAATGCTGCTGTTGTGTCTCTTTCCACCACCTCCTCTGGCAACTCATTTCCAGGTATTCACAACCCTTTGTCTGAAAAATGTGCATCACATATCTCTTTTAATCATCTACCCATTGCAGCTTCAACCTGTGTCCCCAAGCAATTTGCCCCTCCGCCCTGGGAAAAAAAAATGCCCTGATACTTTCCACTCAATTATGGTATTCACAACTTATAAACTTCTACCAGGTCACCCCCAACCTCCTATGCTCCAGTGACAAGAAGTCTACATCTACTCAACCTTCCTTCATAGCCAAAATCACCCATACAACACAACATCCTGGTCAAACTTTCCTGTAGCCTCTCCATAGCATCCACATTCTTCTGGTTGTGTGGTGGCCAGAACTATATGCAAGAAGCTGAGTAGTGACCTTATCAAGGTTCATCAAATCATGAGACGCATAGAAAAGCTGAATAGCCAAGATAGTGTTCCACGGGTAGGGGAGTCCAAAACAGGAGGGCATAGGAGGGGAAATATTTAAAAGGAACCTGAGGGACAACGTTTCTACACAGTAGGTAGTGCACCTGTGTAATGAGCTGCCAGAGAAAGTGGCAGAGGCAGGTACAGTTACAACATTTAAAGATATTTGGAGATGTAGAGACACGGCCAAAACCAGGCAAATGGGACTAGTTACATTTGTCATAACTGGTGGGCACGTTCAAGTTGTTCCAAAGGGTATGCTTCTGTACTGCATGACTTCATGACTCTCTGACTATAAGACTTGAATTTAAATTTAGGCAGATCTTGAATGACTGATTTTGTGTCCTGGGTTTTAATTTAATCCCTATGGGGCAGCACAATGGCTCAGTGGTTAGCACTGCTGCCTCACAGCACCAGGAACCCAGGTTCAATCCTATCCTCAGGCGACTATCTGTGTGACGTTTGCACATTCTCCCCGTGTCTGCATGGGTTTCCTTAGGGTGCTCTGGTTTCCTCCCACAGTCCAAAGTTGTGGAGGCTATGTGGATTAGCCATGCTAATATTGGCCATAGTGTTTAGGGATGTGTAGATGAGGTGGGTTAAAGGGGAATGGGTCTGGGTGGGATGCTCTGAGGATTGGTGTGGACTTGTTGACCTGTTTCCACACTATAGGGATTCTTAAAATGTCTGTTTAAGTTAGCTGAGAATAATGTAAGGTTGAGTGAAGATTATCGGGAATGTGTCACTTTTGTTTTGATCAAGTAAGAAGGAAAAAGGCAGGATTGTTAATTTTCAAAACTATTTATTGATCCAATAGACATACTTATATAAATAATCCATATGAATGCTGATAACTGCACAGTACAGGTTTCCAAGTTCAAAACAATTCATTTCACAAAATTTCTATTTTCATCGCACATTAACAGAAATTCATTGATGATTTTGAACAATTCTTACATCTTCGAAAGTTCATTGAAGCAAGGTCTTAATAGTCCATTTGTTCTTCATCTTTCTTGTCCCCCACATCCTTCCCACTCTCCTGTTTCTTTGCCTCTTGGTCAGGAATGAGCTGGGGAGTGGTTGTTGTGTCTGAGGTGATGTTGATGGGGACGGTCCGTTCATTCACAGCTGGCAATGCCAGGCTTGGGGCTTGAACCTTTAACCGACCATCCTGTGACAAACAGCATCGAAGAGCTTCAGCATCGACATCCTCTGGCAGCTGGAATTCTCTCCTGAACTCTTCATATTTGTAGCTGTAAGAGCCGCTGCCATCATCACTTTTCTTCTCGTGTTTTCCTGTCACCAGCACTTTTCTCCCAAATACTTTCACCCTCAGTTCTTCTGGGGAGAAGTGCTGCACATTCAGGGACACAGAAAAGCCATCTCCATTCTTCTCCTTGGACTGTTCTTTTCCTTTTCCGTCAGTGTCACATTTTTTATCCTGAGTTCTTGGTATTCCCTCGAAAAAGTCTGCTGTCAACTCCTCAAGAACTCGATTCATGAAGTTCATGCTCTTTCTTGCTTCTTCCACCTGTTTCCAAACGTTACATTGAAGCGGCTCCCAGACCCTGTGTTCAACAGGCCCCAATGTGTACACAGGTTGCTCGCACAAACGTGAAGGGTAGAAAGACCGACAGCTCAGCATTGTCTCTGCTTCTTCTCTCACGTCTCTCAAACCGACTGATGTGAACTCCCAGTCGTCAGTCTCTGATCTGCTGCAGCACACAGGACACACACCTTATATATTCTACTGCCAGGAATCCAGACATTTCCAGAATGAGCTAAACTTTGTTGGGTTTATCACACGTGAGCTGAAAATAAGTGACGTCTCATCTCAGGCTTACTTTAAACAGGAATGACTCGACACTGTGACACCCACTGGAGGAATTCCAGAGACTTCCGGAATGTTCACAGACAGTGACTGCACAGCTGGGAGGAGCAATGTTAATGATTGACGGCTGAGCAGAAAGCAGAGTGTGTGCAGGAAAGTGAGGATTGTTAAAACGGAGAAATGGGTTTCATTGTTTGAAAGAGCCAATCATGTCATCACAGAATGAAGATGCAGTGGCTGTGTTTTGTAACATTGCTGTTTCCAATCACGTGAGATTGAAGTGTTATTTTTCAGTCTGAGATAGAGTGAATTACAAAAAAGTTTATTTAAGTTCAATGAAGTGTTAAATCTATCCTGAATGCAAACACTTCCTTGCTGATAATGAAGAAGGAATTTAAAAAACAAAAGACTTAAACATGAAGCTGCTGTGTCCTTCAATATTGTAAAAGCCTGTTGCCAATTATGGGTTTGATATGGGATATTTAGTTGCCATTCTTGCCCTTCCCTCAACAAAGTCTCAGTAATAGCAATAACATCATACTTCCAGGTACTAATCCACCCCAAAGTTCATCTGCCTTACCTACTGCACTTCTCGCATTAAAATAAGTGCACCTCAGACCACCTGTTGCTTTGCGTTGATCATTTGCTCTCTGCCTACTCTTCTCCTTAGCCACACTGACTTCATTATCTAGTTCCTTACAGGCTTTAGTTACTACCTCCTCACTGTCCACTAACCTCCTCATTTGGTTCCCATCCCCCTGCCACATTAGTTTAAACCCTTCCCAACAGCGTCAACAAAAGCACCCCCTAGGACATTGGTTCCAGTCCTGCCCACGTGTAGACCGTCCGATTTGTAATAGTCCCATCTCCCCCAGAATCGGTCCCAATGTCCTAAAAATCTGAACATCTCCCTCCTACACCATCTCTCAAGCCACTCATTTATCCTGCCTATTCTTTCATTTCCACTCTGACTAGCGCGTGGCACTGGTAGCAATCCTGAGATTACTACCTCTGAGGTCCTACTTTTTAACTTGGCTCCTAACTCCCTAAATTCTGTTTGTAGGACTGCATCCCATTTTTTACCTATATCATTGGTCCCTATATGCACCACGACAGCTGGCTGTTTACCCTCCCCCTTCAAAATGTCCTGCAGTCGATCTGAGACATCCCTGACCCGTGCACCTGGGAGGCAACATACCATTCGGGAGTCTAGTTTTCGACCACAGAACCGCCTATCTACTCCCCTTACAATCGAATCCCCTATGTCTATAGCCCTTCCACTCTTTTTCCCGCCCTTCTGTACAGCAGAGCCAGCCACAGTGCCATGAACCTGGCTACTGCTGCCTTCCCCTGGTAAGCCATCTCCTCCAGTAGTATCCAAAACGGTATAGCTGTTTTGGAGGGAGATGACCGCAGGGGACACCTGCACTGCCTTCCTGCTTTTTTTCTGCCTCATTTTGGCCACTGCCTAAATATATCAGTTCACTCACCTTCCCAGAGTGCAATTTGAATGCTCCCACTCAGCTCCGCTGCCGAAATGAAGAACTTTACCTCCCCGGCAGCCCCCTGGTCCTCGCTCTCCCTGCTTCTGCTGCTGCTGCTGCAAAAAATGCAGGCAGCATTGCCTACACTCCCCGAAAGGAACAAGGTCACTTAACCCACGATGAAAGTGCTTTCCACCCTCCGTTATCTGAGTGGTGGACAGTCTGGTGTCTGAGTTAGATGACAAGCTGCTGTTCCTGATGACTGTGAATCTGTAGCCAATGTCTCTTGAATTTGATGTGTGCAGAACTCTGCAAGGATGCTCTCTGAGAAGTAGTTTGATATCCTTGACTGAACTGCATTCAGAAAAAGTTTACAAGTATGTTGCTGGTACTAGAGGATGACGGAAATGGACAGGCTGGAGAGCTTAGGATGTATCTTCCCATGAGATTGGAATGAACAATGAACAATAGGGCACAGAGGAACAGGCTCTTCAAACGCCCGAGCCTGCTTCTACAAATTTTCCCCTTCTATACTGTAACCATCTTCACATACAGGATCTGAACTTTCCACTCTATTCATGGCATTCACAACCTTATAAACTTCTAACAGGTCACCCCTCAACCTCTTACATACCAGTGAAAACAAGCCCATCTATTCAACCTTCCTTCATGGCTAAATCCCCCATACCAGGCAACATCCTGGTAAAACTTTCCTGTACCCTCTCCACAGCATCCACATTCTTCTGTCAGTGTGGTGACCAGAACTATACACAATAAGCTGAGGGGTGATCTGATGAAGGTTTATAAAATCATGAGAGGCATAGATATGGTGATTAGGCAAGATATTATTCCAAGCTTGGGAGAGTGCCAAATTAGAGGGCATAGGTTCAAGGGGTGAAGGGAAATATTTAAAAGGGACCTGAGGGACAACATTTCCACAGAGCAGGTGGTGCATCTGTGTAATGATCTGCCAGAGAAAGTGGTTGATGTGGGTTCAGTTACAACATTTAGAGATTTTTGGAGATGTAGAGATATGGACCAAACGCAGGGAAATGGGATCAGTTACGTTTGGCATACCTGGTGGGCATTGTTGAGTTGTTCCAAAGGGTATGTTTCTGTGCTGCATGACTTCATGACTGTATGACTATATGACCTGAGTTTAGGTTTAAGTGGATCTTGAACAACTGGTTTTGTGCCCTGGGTTTTAATTTAATCCAACCTACAAGGTCTCTTTAACTTAACTGAGAATAATGTAAGTTCGAGTGAAGATTATCAGAAGTGTATTACCTTGTTTTGATCAAATGAGAAGGCAAAATCAGGATTGTTAATTTTCAAAACTATTTATTGATCCAATAGACATACTTATATAAATAATCCATATGAATGCTGATAACTGCACAGTACAGGTTTCCAAGTTCAAAACAATTCATTTCACAAAATTTTTATCTTGATGGCACATTGACAGAAATTGATCGCTGCTTTTCAACAAGTCTCATGTCTTCAACAGTTCATTGAAACAACATCATAACTGTCCATCTGTTCTCCATCTTTCTTGTTCCCCACATCCTTCCCACTCTCCTGTTTCTTTGCCTCTTGGTCAGGAATGAGCCGGGGAGTGGTTGTTGTGTCTGAGGTGATGTTGATGGGGATCGTCTGTTCATTCACAGCTGGCAATGCCAGGCTTGGGGCTTGAACCTTTAACCGACCATCCTGTGACAAACAGCATCGAAGAGCTTCAGCATCAACATCCTCTGGCAGCTGGAATTCTCTGCTAAACTCTTCATATTTGTAGCTGTAAGAGCCGCTGCCATCATCACTTTTCTTCTCGTGTTTTCCTGTCACCAGCACTTTTCTTCCAAATACTTTCACCCGCAGTTCTTCTGGAGAGAAGTGCTGCACATTCAGGCACACAGAAAACCCATCTCCTTCTTTGTCCTTGGATTGTCCTTTACCTTCTCCGTTAGTGTCAGATTTGTTATCCTGAGTTCTTGGTACTCCCTCAAAAAAGTCTGCTGTCATCTCCTCAAGGACTCGATTCATGAAGTTCATGCTCTTTCTCACTTCTTCCACCTGTTTCCACACATTACATTGAAGCGGCTCCCAGACCCTGTGTTCAACAGGCCCCAATGTGTACACAGGCTGCTGGCACAGGCATGAAGGGTGGAAAGACCGACAGCTCAGCATTGTCTCTGCTTCTTCTCTCACGTCTCTCAAACCGACTGATGTGAACTCCCAGTCGTCAGTCTCTGATCTGCTGCAGCACACAGGACACATGCCTTATATATTCTACTGCCAGGAATCCAGACATTTCCAGAATGAGCTAAACTTTGCTGTGTTTATCACACGTGAGCTGAAAATAAATGATGTCTCATCTCAGGCGTACTTTAAACAAGAATGACTTGACTCAGTGACACCCACTGGAAGAATTGCAGAGACTTCCGGAATGTTCACAGACAGTGACTGCACAGCTGGGAGGAGCAATGTTAATGATTGACGGCTGAGCAGAAAGCAGAGTGTGTGCAGGAAAGTGAGGATTGTTAAAATAGAGAAAAGGGTTTCATCATTTGAAACATCAACTCATGTCATGACACAATGAAGAGACTGTGTTTGGTTTTTCTATCATTCCTGTTCTCAGTGACATCCTTGAGATTGACCTGCTATTTTTCATTCTGAGATGGATTAAAAAGCAAATAGGTTTATTTAATTTCCGTAATGTGTTCAATCCGTCCTCAAGGCAAGTACCTCATTGTTGATAATGAAAAAGTAAATTCAAAAATTAAGTACTTAGAAGTGAAGCTGCTGTGTTCTTCAATTGTATAAAACCCGATTTGCCAATTATGTGTTTGATTTGGGACTTCCACTTCATAAAACGCAGAATGCACAACAATTGCTTTAGATCTGCAGAGCAGCAAATGAGGCCAATCAGTCCACCAGGCTAGATTCATCTCTTTCGAAGCACTATCCAATTACTTGCACCTCCCATGCTCTTTTCCGAAAGCTCTGCAAATTCTCCTTTTGCAAGTACAGTGACAATTCCAGTTTGCGAGATGCCTTTGGATCTGCTCCCTCTTTGCATTTACATCTTCCTTTCCAGTTCACAAGAAACAGCACAACAGTAGAAGAAAAACTAACTATATTTTAGGTTCAACACAGTTCAAAGTCTCTGTGACTTGTGCGCTGCATTTAATGAATTTCTAATGGATGTCTTGTTGCATTGCTCACATCCAGTTGAGGACTATTGACATTAATATTTCTCTCTGTTCTGCAAACCACTTGTTTGTCAGCCAGTGTGATCCAGTAATGATACTGATGGAAGCAAACCGCTGAGTGACGTGGCGGTAAGTATTAGACACCTTCCTGATGCTGTGGAATCAGGGCTGTTCATTGATACATTAGATTCAGAGGTTCTTGTCATTGTTGATGCTGAAAGGATGTGTCACATCAGTCAGAAATCCTGGCATCAGGAGCTCAGTTTAAAAATAAGGGCTCAGCCATTTACTTTCATATCAGGGGAATTGTCTCCTTTCAGAGGGTTATCAGTTTGATATCTCTTCCCCAGTGAGCAGAGGAAGCTGCAACATTGAATTATTCAGGTCTGTGTACAGGTT